>OZ024913.1:80346828-80468213 GCA_964017125.1 Flabesymbios commensalis
CATTGCTAGATGACCAACTTTTTTATTCACGATCAGTCTGTTTTACCATAGCCTGAGTAGGTTTTTTTCAATTTCCATAGTCGATTTTTATTTCTTTGTTTAAATTTTTTCTTGGATTATTTTTCATCTTCCCCAACATTGCGGACAATTGGTGGGATTATGTCGTGTATTTTGTCAATTAGATCATTTCGCAAATAAATGTCCCCTTTCACGGTAATGGTGACATGAGAGCTGTCATTTTGCAATTTTATTACTTGCCAAATGGTCTAACTTCGATGATACACAACAAAATTCCACCAAATGTTCAGGAATGTTGGAGGAAGATGATAAAATGATCAGAGAAAACTCTTGCTAAGAAAATGTAAACAGCGACCAAGCAAATTGACAAAGGCTAATTCCAGGATCAACCTATCTTTCAACAGTACCACATGTCTGTAGTGATCCCAGGCTTCTCAACCACAACTTAAATAACCAATGTGAGTAATTGTAATGAATCTTTTCAGCGTGGGGATCAATTTTAGACGTCAGAATAAGACGTCTACAGTCGGTCACCGCACTGAAAAATAAAACATTTATAATGGTCGTATACCCTTAAGAGCTAACCTAACATGTATGATGATTTTAAAGTGGAAAAAACTTTATATATTATATATACAAATATTTCAGAAATAAAAATATAGTGTTTATCCAGTTGTCCATGTAATTGAGGTATAAATACAGAGTCCACCCAGCCCACTTTATAGTGTCTGCCCAGATGCGTAATGTCCATGTAATTGAGGTATAAATACAGGGTCTATCCAGCCCACTTTATAGTGTCTGTCAGGATGCATAATGTCCATGTAATAGAGGTATAAATACAGGGTCTACTCAGCCCATTTTATAGTGTTTGCCCAGATGCATAATGTCCATGTAATTGAGGTATAAATACAGGATCTACCCAGCCCACTTTATAGTGTCTGCCCAGATGCATAATGTCCATGTAATTGAGGTATAAATACAGAGTCTACCCAGCCCACTTTATAGTGTCTGCCCAGATGCATAATGTCCATGTAATTGAGGTATAAATACAGAGTCTACCCAGCCCACTTTATAGTGTCTGCCCAGATGCATAATGTCCATGTAATTGAGGTATAAATACAGAGTCTACCCAGCCCACTTTATAGTGTCTGTCCAGATGTATAATGTCCATGTAATAGAGGTATACATACAGCGTCTACCCAGCCCACTTTTCACAATCAAATCACTGATAATCGGGTCTTTAGGAATCAATAATGTAAATATGAATTATCTTATAGCCTATCTGTCATGGTTGTTCATATGCCTAATAAACAGAATAAGACATCGTTGTCTGGAAGTTGAACTGTCTCGTGCTGTGACAACTCTGATCATTACGATACTCGTTCGAATTTTCAGACCAAGATGTGTTATCACATTTCTTACCTGTCAACAGCTATCATGGTCATTATAATGTATTCCTTACCTGTCAACAGCTATCGTGGTCATTATATACATGTATTCCTTACCTGTCAACAGCTATCATGGGCATTATATTCATGTATTGTCAGCAGCTGTCATCATCATTATATATATGTATTCCTTACCTGTCAAAAGCTATCATGGTCATTACATGTATTCCTTTCCTGTCAACAGCTATCATGGTCATTATATACATATAATTATAATTTCTCACCTGTCAACAGCTATCATGGTCATTACATGTATTCCTCACCTGTCAACAGCTATCATGGTCATTATAAACATGTATTCCTTACCTGTCAACAGCTACCATGGTCATTATATACATGTATTCCTTACATGTCAACAGCTATCATGGTCATTACATGTATTCCTTACCTGTCAACAGCTACCATGGTCATTGTATACATGTATTCCTTACCTGTCAACAGTTATCATGGTCATTACATGTATTCCTTTCCTGTCAAATCTATCATGGTCAATACATGTATTCCTTACCTGTCAACAGCTATCATGGTCATTATATACATGTATTCCTTACCTGTCAACAGCTATCATGGTCATTACATGTATTCCTTACCTGTCAACGGCTATCATGGTCATTACATGTATTCCTTACCTGTCAACAGTTATCATGATCATTATATACATGTATTCCTTACCTGTCAACAGCTATCATGGTCATTACATGTATTCCTTACCTGTCAACGGCTATCATGGTCATTACATGTATTCCTTACCTGTCAACAGTTATCATGGTCATTATATACATGTATTCCTTACCTGTCAACAGCTATCATGGTCATTACATGTATTCCTTACCTGTCAACAGCTATCATGGTCATTACATGTATTCCTTACCTGTCAACGGCTATCATGGTCATTACATGTATTCCTTACCTGTCAACAGTTATCATGGTCATTATATACATGTATTCCTTATCTGTCAACAGCTATCATGGTCATTACATGTATTCCTTACCTGTCAACAGCTACCATGGTCATTATATACATGTATTCCTTACCTGTCAACAGCTATCATGGTCATTATATACATGTATTCCTTACCTGTCAACAGTAATCATGGTCATTACATGTATTCCTTACCTGTCAACAGCTACCATGGGCGTTATATACATGTATTCCATACCTGTCAACAGCTATCATGGTCATTACATGTATTCCTTACCTGTCAACAGCTATCATGGTCGTTATATACATGTATTCCTTACCTGTCAACAGCTATCATGGTCGTTATATACATGTATTCCTTACATGTCAACAGTTATCATGGTCATTACATGTATTCCTTACCTGTCAACAGCTACCATGGGCGTTATATACATGTATTCCTTACCTGTCAACAGCTATCATGGTCATTACATGTTTTCCTTACCTGTCAACAGCTATCATGGTCATTATATACATGTATTCCTTACCTGTCAACAGCTATCATGGTCATTACATGTATTCCTTACCTGTCAACAGCTATCATGGTCGTTATATACATGTATTCCTTACCTGTCAACAGCTATCATGGTCATTACATGTATTCCTTACCTGTCAACAGTTATCATGGTCGTTATATACATGTATTCCTTACCTGTCAACAGCTACCATGGTCATTATATACATGTATTCCTTACCTGTCAACAGCTATCATGGTCATTACATGTTTTCCTTACCTGTCAACAGTTATCATGGTCATTATATACATGTATTCCTTACATGTCAACAACTATCATGGTCATTGCATGTATTCCTTACCTGTCAACAGCTATCATGGTCAAGGAGAAAGAACTGATGTAAACTGCCACAGCAAACAGTGTAGGTATCACGTGACAGAGCAGCCTGCCAAACGGCCAATCATTGTTGAGTTGGTAATAGAGAGAGAATGGTAGGTTGAGTAGACAGACGAGTAAGTCAGTGAGGGCCAGACAACCTATAAAGATGTTGGTGGCATTCCACATATAGTTATTCCTGATCAGTGTGATCACTACTAGAGCATTACCCAGTCCTCCTATGCCTATCACCAGACAATACATCATAATCATCACCGTACGCTCACATCCACTTCTTAAAGAATCAAACTCATCTGAGTCAGGATCAACAGCAAAGTCAGAAAGGTCAAATGTGGTCCATGCTGCCAGGAAGGACAGGTTGTCATTGGGGTGAAGGTCACTGGATCCATTGTTGTCCATCAGGTCCAACCACTGTGACATACTGGACATCATCACAGGTCAAAGGTCTATATCAGCAAATAGTATGAATCATATAAATTGACCATTGTGGCATACTGGACTTCATGATACGTTACAGGCCATGCTCTGAATAGCATAACTATATCAGTAAATGACAGGATTCAAATCGTGTTTGTTGGTTTTGGATTTCACACGCTGAAGAAATGCGTGTTTCTCGATCGATTGCTCATGCCATGCGGATGTAGATTGATCACATGTTAACACATTATTTTGACGTATTAGGCGAGTATTCTATATCTGCCCTTTTTCTGAATTGTATTTGTTTTAATCCTGGTTCGTTTATAAAACTTCATGGAGGCAATGTATCCTGAAGTTATAGAAGAGTCAGTAAGTCAGAGGAGTCAGATGAGTCATCTCATGTCAATAAAGGTACAATTATTCTTATTCAAACTGTACGCAGCAATACTTGTCTGGTTTTTATTTCTCAAATGATTTTAGATTCAACATTGATGGCCTCAGCATTGATACTCCCAGATCAATACATATTACTGTAGATCAGATAATTTTCGCGAATTTCCCATCTGGCGACTTTTCACGTAGTTTAGAATTCGCAAATTAATTGTTTTCTTTAGTAGCGCTATTGTAATATTTATTCGTCTACAGTATGTGCATGTAAGATAACTGTAGACAGGAAATGTAATCCGTTGACTGCCTACTAATCCTATCAGCAGCTGTTTGTTTTAATTGCTGTTTTCATCACAACAGTGTATTTGTCCACTATTACCTGTCGCACATATGACAATTGTATGACTGACTTGCCAGATGATCAGAAAACATAATCCAATTTCCATGTCACTCACATTCCTGTGTTTTAATAAGCTACCGGGAATCTATATATACAAATCAGAAGTATATCACTCGTTGCCGTCTTCTTGTTTGACGGTGTAGATGTGACATAGTCAGTCAATTTCCTCATATCTCACCACACGTATTCTCTCTCATGCTCAGCTCCTTCATTTCTGACTGCCGAGTTCAATAGCGGACTAGATATGATGTGGTCAGTCCATCTGCCGCGCTTTTATCACTTGGTCTCTCTCTATCAGCTCCGCTCTCAAATAGCTGCGCACACTGTGCCAGATGCCTTCTTCTGACTGGTCGCCAGCTGAACCAACAGCAACAGCTTTAATGCCATCACACCGACAGTGATGAAGACTAATCATCAGCAGCAACAGCAGCGGCAGCAGCAGCAGCAGCAGCAACAGCAGTAACAGCGGCAGGCACAGAAGAGATGACAGCTTTAATGCCATCACACCGGCAGTGATGAAGATTCATTATCAGCAGCAACAGCAGCGGCAGCATCAGCAACAGCAACAGCAGTAACAGCAGCAGGCACAGAAGAGATGACAGCTCTATTGCCATCACACCGGCAGTGATGAAGATTCATTATCAGCAGCAGCAACAGCATCAGTAGGCGCCGACGAGACGACAGCAACATCACTAGTAAACATCAAACAAAAACAAAATACTCAAGTGCAGCAGTAAAAGCAGCAGAAACAGCAGCAGCAGGAGCAGCAGCAGCAGCAGAAACAGCAACAGCAACAGCAACAGCAACAGCAGCAACATCAAAAGCAGCAGAAGCAGGAGCAACAGCAGCAGCAGCATCAGCAGCAGCAGAAACAACAACAAAACAGCAGCAGCAGCAGCAGCAGCAGCAGCAGCAGCAGCAGCAGCAGCAGCAGCAGCAGCAGTAGGCGCAGACGAGACGACAGCAGTATCACTAATAAACATCAAACAACATACTCAAGTGCAGCAGCAGCGGCAGCAACAGCAACAGAAACAGCAGCAACAACAGCAACAGCAGTAGAAACAACACCAGAAACAGCAGCAACATCAAAAGCAGCAGAAACAGGAGCAGCAGCAGAAGCAGCAGCAGCAGCAGCAACAGCAGCAGCAGCAACAGCAGCAGCAGCAGCAGCAGCAACACCAGCAGAAGCAGGAGCAGCAGCAGAAGAGGCAACAGCAACAAAAACAAGAGCAGACGCAACAACATCAGCAATACCATTTAAATTGGTTTCAACAATTCGGAATATTATTCACTGATATCAAACTTAATCATTTTGAAAATATAAAAATCTATATGATGTAAAGGTTCAATTGATCGCATAACCAATATGCCTATATGCATAAACATATGACATCAAATAAAAAAGAATGCAAAGGAATATGTAGAAACAGCGCAGCAATAGTAGCATCAACAGCATGAGCTAAATAAACAGCAGCAGCGACAGCGACATAGCCAACAGCAACATCAGCAGCATCATCACCAGGAGAAACAGTCACAGCATGAACAGTACCACTCAAGCATATTTCACCCCTAGAGCACTGATATCAGCTTCAGTATATTTTATGTTTTTATCAAAACACTGATATAAATTGTGACAATAATTTCGTAAATCCAAGTTATTTTCAGTCACTTGAAGTTGTCAATCGCGGTAGCGAGACACAACTTCAAGTGACTGAAAAATTGCATTGAGTAGCTCAGTGCTCCATGGGATTACAACAGCAGTATAAACACTATCAACAGCAACCGTATTAATCATGTATAAATCATTAATCATCACATGTGACCTTTGCTGCTTAATCTATCACTGAACGTCGATTTGACCTTTGATGTCAAGTTGGCTGGATAATGTTTGATTGATCTTATTGATGTAATTGCTTTATCGACTATAGAGTTTTGTCATTTTGTGTCACTGTAGATTCCTTTATCAATAGACTTTGTTTATCTTTCATTGAAGCCAGGTTAATATTTGTCCATCGGTATTTTCCGTCTGCTTTCTCTGACGCCAGGTGCGCCTGGTTGGATAATAAAGACAGGTGTGCAGCTGCTATCATTCCAATTATCGCCCACTCCACTGCTCTGACTCACTGACCGTGAATAAGGTATGTCCCTTCATAAAACATTTTTGTCTCTCCAACTTCAGCAGCTTGGTCACCAAGTCCAGTTCATAGTTCTGCCCCAAACACGCTACGTGAAACCTGTGTTAATTTAACCCTTAAAGCGCTGAATTATTTCGTAAAAAACATCGCAACCAAAGGGTTTTTTGCAATTTGAAATCATCATAAATGTCATATTTAGCTCTTGTTGATTCATTTGAATATTTTCAGAAATATTTTTACTCTTACAGTGCGGGGATCGACTTTAGTCGTCAGAATCTGACGTCTGTAAACGTCAGATTCTGACGACTAAAGTCGGTTCCCGCACTGTAAGGTTTATTGCTAGGCTACCGTCCCACTCTGCGACATTGATTCACCAATAAACTAACTTTGACTGATATAGGCATATCAAGCTAGTATCGTCGTTCCCATATTTAGATAAATAGCTTAGTGACATAGGGTGGATAAATGCAACAATATTATATGTCACTCCTGCTATTCTATGTTATGGAAGTTAATCATGCGTATATGTTAGGTTTGGTAAAAAAACGGTATAAATATTTTTGAGGTTTAATGAAAAAATAATCACACATGCTAGATTTCATTTTCAGAATTTTTGTACTCATTTTATAATCATTCTAAAATGTTAACTTTGTGTGACGTAATGTCCCATTTCCACATCATTCAATATAGGTGGGACATGGGTTATGCTATTCTTTGCAATCTCTAAAACGATAGATAGGCCTTTTCAGGTGGGCGACATTCACTGATTGCTGATCAACCTTATTGGAATTCATTCAGCAGCTTTCAATGGCTGTATCTTAGATTGGATTTATAAATTGTTTTATTGATGAGATTTATTACACGTTTTTACCAGATCTACACAGCTATAGCCTACAAATATGGTGAAAGAGGGGACGTTGAAGCAATAAATTTGTATAGCTGGGTAGACTGTGCCAATCTGGTAAAAAAGGAAATAAATCTCACCAATAAAACAATTTATAAATAGAATTGTATTGTATTGTATTGTATTGTATTGTATTGTATTGTATTGTATTGTATTGTATTGTATTGTATTGTATTGTATTGTATTGTATTGTATTGTATTGTATTGTATTGTATTGTATTGTATTGTATTGTATTGTATTGTATTGTATTGTATTGTATTGTATTGTATTGTATTGTATTGTATTGTATTATATTATATAGTATTGTATTGTATTGTATTGTATTGTATTTTATTGTATTGTATTGTATTGTATTGTATTGTATTGTATTGTATTGTATTGTATTGTATTGTATTGTATTGTATTGTATTGTATTGTATTGTATTGTTGTCGCGACTGAGGCCGCGACATACTGTATTGCCTATCTCCGGGTGGCCCCTTGGGCTGACATGATGTGATGCGCAGTGCATTCTTGGCCAGACTGTGGTAGAGCTTACACAAAAAGCTAGCCCTGTAAACGGGCTGCCCGGGCCTTGCGATAAATGTCGGTTGCTCTAAAACACCGTGATCACATGATAATTCCAATCGCGCTTACATTTAAAGTAGTCTAATTAATTGCGTTAGACCTTATTATAAATCACTTGAGAATTTCGTAAGCAATGGTAAATAAATCCCGTAAGGCTAGGCCTAGTAGTAGACTAGTAACGTTAGGCCTACTACTATTAGTAGCTAGTCTCAACTTAGATTTTTATACTACAGTCTGACACAAACCACAAGTCTATTCCCGAAAGTGACACTGACAGCCTGAGACATTGGCCTGAGACTTACGTGGGATCCGCGTCAACTCGCACTACAGCCAACTCGGACCTTGACAGTAGAGTGATATTAAACCTCCAGGGCTAGGGTTGCCCGTCATTCAGTTAACGTTAGCGATGACATAGTTTACAAGAAAGAGGCTAATAATAATAATAAATCAAACGATGTTTTTAAAAATGATACTAATAATAAATATATATACAAAAATAAGAGGTGGACTCTACCAGAAACATAAAAATATATTTGTAGTGATCAATTGTTTATTTGTTTGGCTAGCTAGCCCAGTAAACGGTCTGCTCGGGCCTTCTGATAGATGTATCTCCGCTTCTGCTTACATTTCAAGTAATTATTTGTGTGAGATCTTATTATAAATTACTTGAGAATTTCGTAAGCTTTGGTAATTAAATCCCTTAAGGCTAGGACTAGTAGTAGTACTACGTCTAGTAACTAGTAGTACTACTACTAGTAGTATTAGTAGTAGTAGTAGTAGTAGTAGTAGTAGTAGTAGTAGTAGTAGTAGTAGTAGTAGTAGTAGTAGTAGTAGTAGTAGTAGTAGTAATAGTAGTAGTAGTAGTAGTAGTTAGTCTCAGTTGAGATTTTTAGACTAGGCTCTACATTCACAAACCACCTATCCCCGACCGTGACACTGACAGTGACAGCCTGAGACGTAAATGTGTGGGATACAGGTCAAATCGCACCCCAGCCAACTCGGACCTTCATATAAGTGATATCACACCCATAGGACTGGCTACACGACCAGAGTTGCCCGTCATTCAGTTTTAAAACGTTAGCGATGACATAGACCAGTGCAGACCTACTCACGTGTTATCGCCCACACTGAATGATAGTGAGCTCCGGTTGAGCAGCCTTTTCCTTAACTCATAGCATGACATATGTAGTCTATAAATGGGCCAATAGCTTTATCCTCACATTAAACAAATCATAATCCATTTTTGCAAAGCACCCAAGGAATTATTCATATTTAAAATATCGACTATTAGTCTGGGAGCTAATTTTCAAAAAGCTTCTATTTTTTTAGTTTGCTTGATCCAAAAAGTGGCAAATGTCTGATATGTGTAGCCTATATGACGAGGAAATATCCTTGGAGCATTATTAGGGTGGTCGTATAAGTTTATCGTGGCAGCAAAGTTTTTAAAATGAGGGGTATATATATATATATATATATATATATATATATATATTTAAATCACTGTCGATCCTATTTCTCTTTTATAAAATATGGCAAATGATCAGAGTTTCATTTTTTTCACAAAACATAAATCTACTTAAAGAGCGCTGAAAGTCAATAATAAAAAAAAACTAACACAGTTCGTAGAATGTAATTTTGCCGTTTCCAGTAGTACATTGCTATGATTATGATCATGCGAATGTCTGTTGACTTCACTTGGTACATCGTCATCTGATAACACTAAATCAATTAGAATAATGCTACCTTGTTGTGTGAAGGACTTATAAGATCAAAAGAGTGGATGGAGTATTCTCAAAAGTTACATTTGTTCGACCCCTATAACAACATCATCCTCATTATTATGGTCATGCACTCTTTTAATACCACTCTATATTCAGGGTGGAACATATATTAGGTTTCGATTTTTTTTATTAAACGTAAACCTACCATTAGAGCGCTGAAAGTCAATATTTTAAAAAACTTGAACACAGCTCGTAGTATGTAACTTTCCCTTTTCTGTATATTTGTATGATCATGAGCATGCAAATATCTGCTGACCTCATTTGATAAATGTGTCATCTGATACCACTATGTCAAATTATACAAAAAAATAACTTGCTGCATGTAGGACTTATGAGGTCGTAATTCCGGATGGGGTACTCTCATTGTCTAATATTGTATAATAAAGTTATCATTCTTATACTTATAACCAGCGTTAATACCACTCTTGCCATCTTTTGCCACTGAATATACTCAGGACGAAACATATCTGAAGTTTGGATTTTTTTCAAAAAAACGTAGACCCACCCTTAGAGCGCTAAAAGTCAATATTAAAAAAAACACAGTTCGTAGTATGTAACGTTTCCGTTTACTGTAAATGTGTATGATTATGAGCATGCTGATGTCTGCTGGCCTCATATGATAAATGTGTCATCCGGTACAGTTATGCCAAATCAAAGAAACTACCTTGTTGCATTAATGGGACATGCCCAGGTCTAAAATCATCCAAAAATCAGTGATATCTGATTACTTACAAGTAAGTAGATACTGCATTTCAGCTTTGCAAAAGAGATTTGATTCCTTTTGTCATTTGTATAAATACATTTTGTTTCAAACCTTCAAGTAGGTAGTTGGTGGAATACATATTTGTATATGTACCTTACTTTTTATTTCACTATTTTATATTGAATAAATCTTGTTACCATATCAAATCTGTTATTATTTCTATACTGACAATATTTCCATTCATGCTAGCCAACCATGTACACAACAACATTCTTTTCATACATTATTTTTATTTTACTCTCGTCTTTCCCTTTCCACCCTTAAACTTTAACTTTTTAAAATTCGAATCAGATAAATTAGTCGATAATTGATCCAAAATCATCTGCAGGTCCAATTTGAGCTAACTTTAACTTTTAACAAAATTTTGATTATCCAAAGAAAATCACCTAAATGTAACCAAAATGGCCTGTAGTAAGTCCTCAAAAAAATGAAATGAATTGGGCGTTAGGCTAAACTGGGCCAGGAGAACCTCCTGAGGATGGTGAGATGATTGAGATGACACTTTCCTCCAGACACAGGATTCGAAATTCGAGCCCTGGAGGTCTGAGGCCGAGCACGCTACCTCTCGGTCACGGAGGCTCCCCACTATACTAACTTTCACACGTGGATGGGGAAGAAACAATTTTAGTTTCTTTCAAACCGCCGAGACCGGGAACCGAACCCCGAACTGTGGCGTGAAAGGCAGCGGTGCTAACCACCACCCTAGGGCCCCCGCCCAATAAGTACTCAACAATTTGATGATTTTCCATCATTTTATGTCATTTATTCACTGTTATATGATTGGATACGTGCAGGGTTCGTACATTCATGGAAAACCCACAAAAGTCATGCAACTTTACTTTTTGTCTAAAGACATACAATTAAAAAAAATAGCCTGTCTAGATATTTTTTAGGAAATCTGCATTAGTTTTTAATATCCTCATTGCATGCTGTACAAACTGAGAAGCACACCTCAACCTTAAAAAATCTACAGGGTATACTGTAGTATTACAAAATCTAGCCAATTATATAATAAATAGTTTGATCGTTTTTTCTGGATAAAAAGTCCTTGAATTTTAAGAAATGACCATAGAAAAAAATGTGATCCAGGAGTATTAAACCTGTAACACAAAATTTTTTTTTTGTCGATAATTTTTATTTCTTCAAGAAATTAGCAAGTGCATAATCATGTAATATTTTTCATAATTAGATACCTGAATATAGGCCTATCTATATATTAACAACAGATAAAAAAAATAAAAATAGTAAGAATATATGTTTTTCGGTCAAAAAAGTATGTAAATCTCTAGCATCCATCCCATCCCATCCCATCATCTGCTCTCCAAGTCATATCATAATTACACAGGCTTGGAATGGATAAATATTAGCACAATTACTGACATATAGCCCGAATTATGACTTATGACTGCCACCCTTTCATGTGCGTTCCCGAAATTTTATTAGGGCACTCGTGCACATTCCAAGCTATGTATTCGTCTCAACAGTAGTCGCTTACTATATTGGGAATTCTGTTGTGGATCTGTACAATCAATTTAACCATTTTTCTCCCAACACATCACCAGACTAAGCCTATCATCATTTTTTTCTTTCATATTTAAAACTGCGCAGAGCTCGACATTATAACTTTAATGTCACTTGAGATATTTCTTAAATAAACAATATCGCCTCTTAAAAAAATCCTTCAGCACTTGAAAATATTTTGGCCGCGACTATTACCATGTGATGCCTTGCATCACCTATCGTACTTGTATTGTATTGTATTGTGCTGCCCTACCCTGCACTGCCTTGCCCTGAGCTGCACTGCACTGCACTGCATTGCACTGCACTGCACTGTATTTACTGCACGGTACTACGCTGCACTGTACAGCATTGCACTGCTCTACAATGTGTTCTGTCCTGTTCTATTATATCCTATGACATAAGCTGTTGGTCGCCATCACAGGACACAGGCGACACAGTGGACGTATTGCTGAAGGTAATCCTCAAGGAAATTACCACCATTATCACAGCCCCTTTGTTTCCTCCTCCACCATTTATCATTACTATTCCAAGGACAAGGATTTGACAACAAAATCTCAGACGTACAATTTATCATGTCAGCAAGCACATGTTGGTTTTACCAGAATGGCTGTAATATATTGTTTTGTTTATCACATTTGGAAGGAGTTGTTTAAATGTCAATTATAGCATGCTATATTTTGCATTACCACCCGCTATTTTTTCTAATCATAGTGCTTAGTGTTTTTTTATTTAATCACAGCCTCTTTGTTTCCTCCTCCACCATTTATCAAGTACTAGGATTTGACAGCAAAATCCAAGACGTGAGAACAATTTATTATGTCAGCAAATACGCGTTGATGCTACCAGCTTGTCTGAAATATATTGTTTTGTCTGTCCCATTTTCCCTCCACAACAGTGTCGGCGAAGCTGCTTAAATGACAATTAATGCATACTCTGTTTTGCCTTAACACTCTTAGCACCCAACTAGATTTTTCTAATTTTTGTTTTAAGTGTTTTTTTTTGTCGTCGGGAGAGGAGGGGGTGAAGATAATAAACTATATATGTCAGTTATTCAGTCAATAAATAGATATTAAAATAAAATAAAATAAAATAAAATAAAATAAAATAAAATAAAATAAATAAATAAATAAATAAATAAATAAATAAATAAATAAATAAATAAATAAATAAATAAATAAATAAATAAATAAATAAATAAATAAATAAATAAATAAATAAATAAATAAATAAATAAATAAATAAATAAATAAATAAATAAATAAATAAATAAATAAATAAATAAATAAATAAATAAATAAATAAATAAATAAATAAATAAATAAATAAATAAATACAAATTAAAAACAGATACAAATTAAAAATAAATAAAATAAATGAAATAAATAAAACAAACAAACAAACAAACAAACAAACAAACATATTACATATAGTTTGAAAAAACTGGTTATGTTCATGCAGATGACATTTATTGATGGTCGACCTTATTGGAATTCATTCAGCTGCTCTAGCCGTGTCGTCCTCTCCGAAACCTGTTTCTTCCACTGGGGCTATCAGCTGCTCCAGCTCAGAGGTTGTGTCTTAGATTGGATGCATCAATTGCTTTATTGGAGAGATCTATTTACATGTTCTACCAGATTGCTATTGCCAAGGCGGCTATAAAAATCCGTCAAAAGGAAAAAAAGTGCTGAAGTGAGAAAAGTTGAAAATAAATAAATGGGAGTGCTTCAAATACATACTGCATTCTGCAGCATAATCAATCACTACAAACGTCAGAGATGGGCAAGTGGTCGCCACATGACAGAAGCAAAATATCTGTAATGTAAACATTTAAAAATGACCATTCAGGGCACTTGAAAGTAGCCATTTGTGGCGACAGGACTCATTTCGCCTGCCCACCGCTGAACGTATGTAGGAGGTTGACACACTGAAGTGCGACAATATTTAATGTGAGGGAACTTGCCCCCCGTAGAGTATGCCATTGATAATGTAAGAAAACTATATAACACTATAACAATAACGACGATCCAGTCGGCCATCCCCCCCCCCCCCCCCCCGAGGAAGAGCAAACTAGTCATTTGCTCTGTACGAATTGATAAAAACAGTTTCGATCAGCGATGAACACAAGTCAATATTTATTTCACGTAGATGTTGGCATTCGATTATCTAGAGAAAGAGCACCAGCCCTTTACAATCCACGTGATACTGTATTTCTTCCAAAGTACAGTGAAAAATGTTTATCATTGATACAGGTGACTAGATAGGAGATCAAATTGTCTGGACCTGGTCCGTCCAACAAACATGACACATTGGTCTAATGCTGTTGTAATGTTGGGCCATCGTCGTAGACGGTGGCCGTACATTACAACATCATTGGTTGAATATGTCGTAGCTGCAGCCGTAGAAACAGTAACAATCACAGAAAACATTTGAATACCTATGTTATGGGTCTACGGCCGTTATAATGAGGGTATCGACTGTATACGTTAGAATCAGCTTTGCCTGGGTAAACTGGTTCGATCTTCATCACATCTACTTTGACCTCATTCTGTATTTGTGAAGATACAAGATTTCAAGAAAAAAATACATAATCACAACAAATACCATGCAGTCACAGTGGACGTACGTATTTGTGAAGGTAATCCTCAAGGAAATTACCACTATTATCACAGCCTCTTTGTTTCCTCCTCCAGCATTTATCCCCCCCAAGGACAAAGATTCGTCAACAAAATCCAAGACGTAGAGTACAATTTATTATGTCAGCCAACACGTGTTGGGTTTGCCTGAATGTCTGTATTATATCGTTTTGCTTGTCACATTTCGGCCTCTATGACAATGTTGGAACGAGTTGCTTAAATGCAAATTATAGCATGCTATATTTTGCATTACCACCCCGCTATTTTTTTCTAATTTTATTGCTTGGTGTTTTTTTTATTATCGTCGGGGGGGGGGGTGGTAATAATATATGTCTGTCAGTCAGTCAGTCAATAAAATCAATCAGCCTTCTGATACCAAGTGACTATCTAGGTGGAACAGATCATTTGGACAAAGATGTGATTTGGAGGTAATTAAGGAAGGAATCATGACAATCAGACAATGATTATTTAAGGAGTGTACTTCAGATTGTCGGGATTCTGCTTCACCCAAGAAAAAAAAGAAGAAGAAGAAGAAGAATTTGATAATTTTACCTTGAATTTTGATAAACACTCTCCTTACTATGACCACAAATCTTTCTTAACTTTTCTACAAGATAATGACAAATCATTTACAGTATTAAGTATTAATGTTGCAAGCCTTAGATCAAAATTTGATGAAATTGAATTTTTTATAAAAGAGGTAACACTATGTTGTCCACCTCTGAGTGCAATATGCATTCAGGAAACATGGTTAAATGAGCACGATGATATATCATTATTTAATTTAAATGGCTATAACTGCATATCTCAAGGAAAAACTTGTAGTAAAAGAAGAGGTCTCGTTATATATTTAAATGACGACTTTAACTATAATATCATAAAATGTCCGGAAATTTCAACTTTATGGGAATGTCAAATTATTGAAATAACTAGCAATATGCTCTCTAGAAAAGTAATCTTGGGGAATGTCTACCGACTTCCTAGAGAAACATCCACCGATCACAAAACATTTATTGATGAATTTTCCCCCCATATTAGCTCAATTGGAACAATCCCACTCCGAAGTCATTATAGCTGGCGATTTCAACATAAAATTACTAGACATAAAGACTAAAGATAAAGTATTAGCTTTTTATAATTCTTTTACTACTACTGGCTTTTTGCCTAAAATTACTTTGCCTACACGATTTTCACATAGGACAGGTACACTTATCGACAATTTTCTTTGCAAATTATCAGATATATCTTTAAAATCTAGGTCTGGCATTCTTGTAGATAGATTTTCAGATCACCAACCATATTTCATGTCAATAAATCTAAGAACGGTCAACATTATCCCACATAAATATATAACAATCAATAAACAAACGCCCAATGCTATCCAGAATTTTAAAGAAGAACTTTCAAGCTCCAATATTATGGAATTACTTGATAAGAATTTGGAATCCAATCCCAACAATAATTATGATGTATTACACGACTTAATATGTGCACTGAAACAAAAACACTTTCGAAATAAATAAAAAAAAAATAATAAATACAAACACAAGAGTACGCCATGGATTACAACGGGTATTTTAAAGTCAATCAAATTCAAAAATAAAATACACTTGACACTTAGGAGAACACCACATGAATCTCCTCATTACAATACAATAGAAACAAATTTACGAAATTATAATATCATACTAAAAAAATCGATTAGATTGGTGTGACGGGCAGTAGTGTGATGTACATGTTGTACATATGGTACTACAGGTAAGTATGCCTTGCTGATAATGTCTGTACAACCTGTGTAGGTGATCATGTGTGCAAATCGTATATGCGTGAAAACGTCATGGGTCATTGACCATGATTCGGATTTTGTTGATGCTGGAAGAATGTGATTGGCTGGGAGGAAACCGCGCGAAATCGTGCGTCTCCGTCACCAATTTTTAGTCACTTTCTCATTTTATCTGGCAGCGTGAAGCTGCAGTTACCTACTATTGACTGTTCGTGATTATTACAGGTTGGTGGTTTAAAGTCCCTGTATGGGTTACAGTGATAAACATTGTTTCATCAAATATTGTATTTTAAAAGGTTCAGGTAAAGCCTGATATCAGTTGGATATATATATTAGAATAATTGGAATATTATTTACCGTAACACACGGTTTAATTAATCCTGTATTAGGACTTTCTCATTTTATCTGGCAGCGTGAAGCTGCAGTTACTTACTATTGACTGTTCGTGATTATTACAGAATACATGTGAATAAAGACTGTGCAGAGATACCCTTTGTTTATGTGTTGATGCCATGGCAACGCCACCAGCCATCTGGTCCACCCCCTGCCTATGCCCTTAAAAGCTTTAGTTCCGGATCCTCAACCCACGAAAATGAAGTCACGGAAGTGTGGTTTGCAGCTAGCCGGGAGATTAATTCCCACCCGTGACATCTGGCGCCCAATGTGGGGCTAGATGAATATCGGCCTACTTTCCGCCCCCGAAGCAGGCTGCTGCGCGTTTAAAGGACACCGCGATTTTATATGTCCAGTCTGACCGCACCCGTAGCAGTTACCGGTGAACGATCGGGTATGTTGCTTATTCGGTGGCTGGGACGGTGGAGGTCTTTGCTCCTTCCGTTCTAAACGATCCAACCTGCTCTGTATCGTCTCGAGGCTAGCTAACACCTTATCCAACTTAGCCGCCATGCCCGTATCGACCACAACAGACTGCTGTGCCCGCGCTGTAGCTTTCTTCTCCTGCTCTTCTTCGAGCTCAGCTACACGGGCCGCAACTAACAAATCGTCATAATTTGAGCCGCCGTCAAAGCTATGGCGCAACGCATTTTTCAAACACCCCGGTCGTAAGCCCGAATAAAATTTAGTCCTGAGCATAGACTTTGTTACGTCTTTAGAAAACAAAGGGGTCTTCAACTTCGATAAAATGTCCTCAAGTCTGCACGCCCAGACTGCAACTGACTCCGCCGCGAGCTGTTTTGCGGAATAAAACTGCTCGAGTACAGCTTCGGATGGCAAAATATTGCCGAACACTTTGTCCATCTTATCGATCACCTCGTCAATTTTTACCGACTCGCCCATGTGCAGAAGAACGTCGGCGGCCGTGCCACGAAGAGATCGGCGTAGAGTCTGTATGATGACGGGCTCTGAATAGATCTTGTCTCGTACCAGACCGCGTACCTCAAAGCGCCATTGCGCAAAACTAACTTCGCCTTTGTTCCCATCGCCAGACAACGTAGAAATACGCGCTTGCGAATTACGGTCACATGAAAACTTAGTCGCGCCATCCTTCTCCTCCTTCACAAGGCTTCCGCCGCACGCCTGAGAATTTTTTTCTTTGTCAGCGGGCGACAATTTGCCTATGTCCTGCAACATTTTATTGACATCTGCCATAATTGATGCAAGTTGGACAATCTGAAAAAATACAAGTCAAAACCGTAATCGAATTACTCAAAAATGATTCGACAATCGCATATACTGCGAATCGTAAAAATACAAGCTAAACCGTAATGGACTAACTCAAATGATTCGTCGAATACAATCGCAAATCGCAATCAGAATCACGGTATAGGTCATAAATACCAGACCAATATCCCGTGATTACCGGCAATTCACCTTTTTTTCTCATGTTTGGGCGTCATCCGCGGCTCCCTGTGGACTTGCTGTTTCGAAGGCAGGGTGATGAGGCCGAACAGCAAAATTACACCGATTATGTAGCTGGTCTGAGAAAACAGCTGGAATATGCGTATTCGTTGGCTTCGTCTAGCATAGCCAAGTCGCAGCTGCATAACAGCCAAAACTACAACAAGAAGGTACGAGGTACTTGTGTAGAGGTAGGGGATCGCGTGCTAGTGAGAAACGTGGGTGTGCGTGGCAAGCACAAAATAGCAGACCGGTGGGAGGAGGAAGTATTTGTTGTCCTGGGCAAACCGAACCCAGAGATTCCTGTCTACACAGTGAAACAGGAAAACGGCAAAGGTCGTACTATGGTCCTTCACCGTAACTTGCTGCTGCCAATAAACCACGTTCCGCCAGCTAAACAGAGGGAGACTTTAACCCCTGTTGCGGTCGTTCTAGAGGAGACTGAGGGCCAGGTTACTGTCTCTGATGAAGAAGATAGTATGTCGGTAGTTTCGGACGATTCAGATATTGGTCCACCGTTACTGCGGCCACGTCGTCAGCTGGCAAATCAACAACCTCGTGTGATTGAGCCGGAGTTAGTAGTCCAACCTCCTGTAAACCAGCCCGTACCTGAACCCCCTGCAACCCCCGAGGTTCTTCGACCCATTATTAATATTGCAACCACTATAGGTGGGGCGGAGGCTCTTCCTCCTGCTGATGATCCAGTGATAGCAGATGATCTGCGTGTACCCCCTGTGGTCCAGGATCATAGCCCCATAACCTCTAGTGGGGAATCAGAACACGAATCACCCCCACCTAGACGATCGCGTAGGAACCGGCGGCCTCCGGATAGGTATTCTTCAGATACTTACCAAGTATCCCAGCAGCGTAGTCTGTCTGGATTGGAACAGCGAGTGGCGCTGCTACGGGATATTGGTCGTTTATTGCTAGAGACCGGTGGTTCCACGAAAGAACACTTTGTGTAGCCAAGTGTTTAGCGGATTTTAATAAATTGTTATATGTAAATATTTTGAATGTAAATTTAGTGCCAACGTGGATAATCCAGCTGACATGATGCCAGGTAAGTATTAGTAAGTGTAATTGGCGGTGAAAATCTGGTATTTAACCAGTATAGTGCAAGTGTGAGGACACCCTTTCTCGAAAGGAGGAAGTATGTGACGGGCAGTAGTGTGATGTACATGTTGTACATATGGTACTACAGGTAAGTATGCCTTGCTGATAATGTCTGTACAACCTGTGTAGGTGATCATGTGTGCAAATCGTATATGCGTGAAAACCTCATGGGTCATTGACCATGATTCGGATTTTGTTGATGCTGGAAGAATGTGATTGGCTGGGAGGAAACCGCGCGAAATTGTGCGTCTCCGTCACCAATTTTTAGTCACTTTTCATTTTATCTGGCAGCGTGAAGCTGCAGTTACTATTGACTGTTCGTGATTATTACAGGTTGGTGGTTTAAAGTCCCTTTATGGGTTACAGTGATAAACATTGTTTCATCAAATATTGTATTTTAAAAGGTTCAGGTAAAGCCTGATATCAGTTGGATATATATATTTGAATAATTGGAATATTATTTACCGTAACACACGGTTTAATTAACCCTGTATTAGGACTTTCTCATTTTATCTGGCAGCGTGAAGCTGCAGTTACTTACTATTGACTGTTCGTGATTATTACAGAATACATGTGAATAAAGACTGTGCAGAGATACCCTTTGTTTATGTGTTGATGCCATGGCAACGCCACCAGCCATCTGGTCCACCCGCTGCCTATGCCCTTAAAAGCTTTAGTTCGGGATCCTCAACCCACGAAAATGAAGTCACGGAAGTGTGGTTTGCAGCTAGCCGGGAGATTAATTCCCACCCGTGACATTGGCAAATTTTTTTTATTACACTACAAATTTTCAAAAGGCAAAAGGTAACCATAAAAAAAGCTGGTCAGCTATAAATGAAATGTTATGCAAGAAAAGAAAAAAAAAATTTCCCTGAATTTTTCAAAATTGACAATACCGTAATTACAGGTACAACTAGTATTGCGAATAAATTCAACTTTTTCTTTACAAATATCGGACCAAATCTGGCAAAAGAAATTTGCGTCCCGTCTAGAAATAATTTTAAAAACTATTTATTAAATCAAAATGATAACAATTTGACCTTTAAACTCATAGGAGAAGATTTTGTTAGCAAACTGATAGACGATTTAGATAGCAAAAATAGTACAGGATGTGATGGGTTATCAAACACCTTACTTAAATCTATTAAACTAAACCTAGTTAAACCAATAACACTCATTGTTAATCAAATGCTAACAACGGGTATATTCCCTGACAAATTAAAAATACAGAAGTCATACCATTATTCAAAAAGGGAGATAAATCTATATTTTCGAATTACAGGCCCATTTCTCTATTACCATCAATATCCAAACTTTTTGAAAAAGTAATTTATCAACAACTATACAAATATTTTGAAGATTCAAATTTATTCTACGAGAGTCAATATGGTTTTCGGAAGGGTCATTCCACGGAATTGGCCTCCCTAGAACTAGTAAACAGATTGTTATCTAAAATGGATAAAGGCGAGGTACATGTAGCTATATTCATTGATTTATCCAAAGCCTTCGACACCTTAGACCATGATATATTACTATACAAATTAAAATGCTATGGACTCACAGGTAATTCTATAAATTTATTAAAATGTTATTTAACAAATAGACAACAATATGTACATTATGATAATACTGACTCAAATTTCTTAAAAATAACCACTGGGGTACCTCAAGGTTCCATTTTGGGGCGTTTACTATTCTTAATTTATATGAATGATATACATAAATCTTCCAATCTCTTTCATTTTATCCTTTTTGCAGACGACACGACTCTAATAACAAAGAATGCTATTTATAATACAGATAGTATTAATGCAGAACTAGCAAAACTCTCAATATGGTTTAAAGTAAACAAACTTTCTCTTAATGTTTCCAAATCCAAATTTATGGTTTTTCGTTCGGCAAGAAAACAAACACCTATACCATTAATACAAATAGACAATAACGTTATTGAATGCGTCGAAAACTTCAATTTCTCAGGTTTAATTATCAATAAGCAATTGAAATGGAATGATCACATAGACCACATTGTCCTGAAAATATCACGCATCATCGGCGTCCTAACAAGATTGAAAAATCATATACCCTTAAATATTTTAATCACGCTTTACAACTCACTGTTATTACCACACATAAATTATTCGCTCATAGTTTGGGGACACCAGCCATCCAAACTAACAAACTTGCAAAAGAAATGTATTCGAATTATAACAAAAAACAAAATGTTTGCCCATACTGATCCACTATTTAAAAACTTGCATATTTTAAAAGCAGAGGATATTTTTCAAATACAGCGATTTAAATTATACTACAAATACTTAAAACACACTTTGCCCACATTCTTTCTGAATCTCCAGTTTAGGACAAGTGGACATAATTATAATACAAGGAATCAAGATCTATATAAAAGTCGTATAAAACATGAATTTGCTAGACAGTGCTTATTATATAATATACCCGATGCAATCAATAACTGCCCAACAAATATAAAGGAAAAGTTTTTTACTCACAGTTTGCAAGGTGTCATCACTTATGCTAAATCATCAACATTAAACAGCTACGACATTATTTGTCATATTCCTTGGTGCTATGTTTATAGCGCAATTTAATAATATATGTTTGTGTATTACAACAAATTTTCCGTCTTTTTAATTATCATATCGCCTATACCTTACACATGTTACAGTCTGATAGAGTGTTAATTTTTGATGGTTCAAATTTACCCGTTAAGTTCTAGTATTTATTGCAACTGAATTCTCAAATGTATTAGTCATTTTTTTTTTAAATAACCTTTTTATGATACTTAGGCTTACTACTATATAATAGTTTTTCTTTTCACAATATTGGTTTATATTGTCTGATGATAGCTCCCTGTCTGTCGCCTCGGTCTTCGAGCTATCTTAGTACTGAGGTGATAGCCAGGGAGTTAACATCACCTTCATTAATATGTACTTGAAATATCGAATAAACCTGTAATATAGATGTAATGTAATGTAGGTGGCCTCCACGCTAGCGACCATTGCTTGGTCTTAGTGGAGGTCTCCTGATCATCATAATATATACAACTGCTCTTATATTACTATGTACTTACTCTCTTTGATCAAATAAATGAATCTGAATCTGAATCTGAATCTGAAGAAGAAGAAGAAGAAGAACAAGAAGAACAAGAAGAAGAAGAAGAAGAAGAAGAAGAAGAAGAAGAAGAAGAAGAAGAAGAAAAAGAAAAAGAAAAAGAAGACCAAACATAGTTAATTACAAAATAAAGTGAAAAGTACAAATAACAGTCAGGAGACCATAGTTAAGACAAAACAATGTCACTACCACTATGGCCACCTTTCACACGAGAAAAATTAATTATAAGATATTTAATTTGAACATGCAAAAATGTAGATGGATTTATACAAATATATTTCAAATATATAACAAAATGATAATGAGACGGTCATCCCAACAAAAAAGTAGTCTAGCTTGTCATAATATCACCCAATAAATCATATATTACCCGATTGCATAGATATAATACATGTGAGCAGTTAATGAATTAAATTTGAATATCATTAATTCCAGCTGTAATCCATGTTAAAAGGGTTAACCCTTAAAGCGATGAAGTTTTTTATAAAAACCTTGGAGACCATTGGGTTTCTTTCAATTTGATATCATCATAAATGTCTTATTCTGCTCTTTCCGATTCATTTATATACCTATGTTATAGGTCTAAGGCCATTAGGAGTACTTTTTCTCCTACAGTGCTAGGATCTACAGACGCCCGATTCTGACGACTAAAGTCGAACCCCGCATTGTAAGCAATAAAACATATTCACTACTGTTAGTGTCCCTGGCAAGTTTGTACTCTGTGAAAACTCCTAAAGCATGTACGTGCCAGATGGTGTACAAAGCAGTATAGTACATAACTATAAGTAAACACCACACAGTGCACTACTATTATCTTTTTTATTTTATGGCCGGCCCCGATGGCTCATTCGTATCCACTGGGGTTTATAACCTGGAGGTACCAGGTTCGAATCCCGGATCCCGACTGGGGTTTGTAACCTGAAGGTACCAGGTTCGAATCCCGGTCGAGCCGGATATTTTTCATCGTGGTTGAGCACATACAATGCTCCAAACTGTTCAAAGGCCTGGAAAGCTGGGCCGTGCTGCAGTGGCTAAAACGCACTTGCTTGGAAAGTCGGTAAACGCGGGTTCAAACCCCGCTCTAGCATTCAAGTTTCAGTGAAACATTTTTTTTCTCTCCTGCTCACTCGTAAAGATTCCATATTGTGGGGAGCCCCCGTGACCTAGAATTAGCGAGGTCGGCCCCAGACCGCCAGGGTTCAAATTTCGAATCCTGTGTCTGGAGAGCAGTGTCATCTCATTCCACTCACCTCCTCAGGAATTTCTCTTGGCCCAGTTTAGCCAGTATGCACAAATGTGGCCTAAAAACCCAATCGTTCATTTTCAAAGGCCTGGAGTGTACAATGTTGCCTATGTTCATGATGGTACTGTGCACTATAAAGAAGCCTTGACGTCATTCGAAATAAGAATAGGGCATAGTCCTGGCTGTGGCGATATTGCCACGATTGTGCAGAAAGCGACGTAAGGCAACATTCACTTTTTATATTTTGTTTCCAAACACCAACTCAAAATCAACATACTCTCCGTTTAATAACATTGCCATTGGAGAAAACACTATCAAACTTTTGCAAAATCGAATGGTTATCTATATAAAACTATTATTGAATATTTCAAAACATGATTCGGTGTAAATATGGTAAATGTTTGAGGGCTTAGCAAAAAATATCGCATATGTAAGATTTATTTTTCTAAGAAAGAAAAATACACTAAATAAGATATATAAAATATATGAAATATATAAAATATATAACATATTTCAAATATATAAATAAATAAGTAAAAAATAATTAAACAAGTAATCACACAAAGTAACAAAGAAATAAAGAAATAAACAAACAAACAAACAAACAAACAAATAAATCAATAATTACATGTCATACTAGAACGTTCACTGCATAACGTATTATTTTTTCTGTATCATTAAACAAGCTACATACAGTTTGAAACAGGTTAAACAGATAGTTTTGTAATATATAGAATGGAAATTGTTAATGTTCATGTAAGTTTCATTTATTGATGGTCAGCCTTATTGGAATTTATTCAGCTGCTTTAGCTCAGTGGTGGTGTCTTAGATTGGATGCATCAATTGGCTTATTGGGGGGGATTTATATACATGCTCCACCAGATTGCTATAGGCAAGACGCTATACAATTTCGTCGGGAGGAAAAAAAGAGCTGAAGCGATAAATGTTGATAACAAATAAATGGAAGTTCTCTGAATACCGACTACATTCTGCAGCTATGAGCAATGACTATTAATTTATACGACGTTAATACACTGCAGCCCGACTACATTCTGCAGTTATATAGCAATGACTATAAACTTATACGACATTAATACACTGCAGCCCGACTACATTCTGCAGCTATATAAGCAATGACTATAAACATATGCGAGGTTAATACACTGCAGCCCGACTACATTCTGCAGCTATAAGCAATGACTATAAACTTATGCGAGGTTAATACACTGCAGCCCGACTACATTCTGCGGCCTAAATCAATTACTATAAACTTATGAGGTTAATGCAAGGGACCTTGGCCTCCATAGAGTATACCATTGATGGTTCACATCAGCCCTAACTTTAGTCGCCCCCCCCCCCCCCAGAGAAAGAGCAAATGAGTAATTTTCTTTGTGCGATTTGACAAAAAAAGTTTCAATCAGCTATGAACACAAGTCAATATTTATTTCACCGATATGTTGGCATTCAATTTTCTAGAGAAAGAGTACCAACCTTCACGATCTATATATGTGATGCTGTATTTCTTCTAAAGGACAGTGAAAAATGTTTATCATTGGTTCTCCGTCCAATATGGATGAGTATACTACATAGTCCATTATTGTCACGAACACCTTCAGCTATCAAGTTGTCTGCTACAGCACCTGTGGTCTGCCTGTCTGGCCTGACCGAGCAAGATGATCACGAATGATCATCAGATTCACTATTTGATAAGCACGCAGCACGAAGCCCTGGGCGAAATTAACGTCGACACACTGGTCTCAACCTTAACTCGACGAGGCCGCCATTAACGTGATCGCCTACAGTCTGTTTCACCAGAACCTGGGAGTAGCCTTTTTTAATTTTTACCAATTTTATTCTCGGATCATTTTTCCATGTTCCCCTGACATCCGTGAAAATTTGGTGCGATTTTGTTGTGTATTTCGTAAGTTAGACCATTTAGCATGTAATAGGATTCTTGTTTCACGGCAATGGCGTTGAAGAGAGTTGTAATTTTAAAAATGTATTACATGCCAAATGGTCTAACTTCGCTAATACACAAAAAAATCCACCAAATTTTCAGGGATGTTTGGGGAAGATGTAAAAATAATCTGAGAAAAAAATTGTTAAAACTTTTTAAAGAGCGACCGAGCAAATTGGAAAAAGGCTACTACCAGGTTCTGGTGAAACAGATTTTTTTGTAGTCACATTGAGAAGGGAAAAACAAGGATATATCTCTGAGACATCCACACAGGAGCAGTGGGGTTCGAACCCGGGACGCATGCATGCCTGGCGAGGCAGTCAGGCGCTCCAGCCATTGCGCCACGTCACTTTCTCTCACCAGCCTCGCTGCTGCATCTGACCGTAATACACATCATCGGGTGAGTGCGGGGCCAGCGTGGCAGACGTTGGTCATCCGTAATACACATCATCGGGTGAGTGGGGGGCCAGCGTGGCAGACGTTGGTCATCTGTAATACGCATCATCGGGTGAGTGCGGGGCCAGCGTGGCAGACGTTGGTCATCCGTAATACACATCATCGGGTGAGTGCGGGGCCAGCGTGGCAGACGTTGGTCATCCGTAATACACATCATCGGGTGAGTGCGGGGCCAGCGTGGCAGACGTTGGTCATCCGTAATACACATCATCGGATGAGTGCGGGGCCAGCGTGACAGACGTTGGTCATCCGTAATACACATCATCGGGTGAGTGCGGGGCCAGCGTGGCAGACGTTGGTCATACGTAATACACATCATCAGGTGAGTGCGGGGCCAGCATGACAGACGTTGGCCATCCGTAATACACATCATCGGGTGAGTGCGGGGCCAGCGTGGCAGACGTTGGCCATCCGTAATACACATCATCGGGTGAGTGCGGGGCCAGCATGACAGACGTTGGTCATCTGTAATACACATCATCGGGTGAGTGCGGGGCCAGCGTGGCAGACATTGGTCATCCGTAATACACATCATCGGGTGAGTGCGGGGCCAGCGTGACAGACGTTGGTCACCCGTAATACACATCATCAGGTGAGTGCGGGGCCAGCGTGACAGACGTTGGTCATCCGTAATACACATCATCGGGTGAGTACGGAGCCAGCGTGGCAGACGTTAGCCATCCATAATACACATCATCGGGTGAGTGCGGGGCAGCGTGACAGACGTTGGCCATCCGTAATACACATCATCGGGTGAGTGCGGGGCCAGCGTGACAGACGTTGGTCATCCGTAATACACATCATCGGGTGAGTGCGGGGACAGCGTGGCAGACGTTAGCCATCCGTAATACACATCATCGGGTGAGTGTGGGGTCAGCGTGGCAGACGTTGGTCATCCGTAATACACATCATCGGGTGAGTGCGGGGCCAGCGTGGCAGACGTTGGTCATCCGTAATACACATCATCGGGTGAGTGGGGGGCCAGCGTGGCAGACGTTGGTCATCTGTAATACGCATCATCGGGTGAGTGCGGGGCCAGCGTGGCAGACGTTGGTCATCTGTAATACACATCATCGGGGGAGTCCGGAGCCAGCGTGGCAGACGTTGGTCATCCGTAATACACATCATCGGGTGAGTGCGGGGCCAGCGTGGCAGACGTTGGTCATCCGTAATACACATCATCGGGTGAGTCCGGAGCCAGCGTGGCAGACGTTAGCCATCCGTAATACACATCATCGGGTGAGTGCGGGGCCAGCGTGGCAGACGTTGGCCATCCGTAATACACATCATCGGGTGAGTGCGGGGCAGCGTGACAGACGTTGGCCATCCGTAATACACATCATCGGGTGAGTGCGGGGCCAGCGTGGCAGACGTTGGTCATCCGTAATACACATCATCGGGTGAGTGCGGGGCCAGCGTGGCAGACGTTAGTCATCCGTAATACACATCATCGGGTCAGTGCAGGGCCAGCGTGGCAGACGTTGGTCACCCGTAATACGCATCATCGGGTGAGTGCGGGGCCAGCGTGGCAGACGTTAGTCATCCGTAATACACATCATCGGGTCAGTGCGGGGCCAGCGTGGCAGACGTTGGCCATCCGTAATACACATCATCGGGTCAGTGCGGGGCCAGCGTGGCAGACGTTGGTCATCCCTAATACACATCATCGGGTGAGTGCGGGGCCAGCATGGCAGACGTTGGCCATCCCTAATACACATCATCGGGTGAGTGCGGCGCCAGCGTGGCAGACGTTGGTCATCTGTAATACACATCATCGGGTGAGTGCAGGGCCAGCGTGGCAGACGTCGGTCATCTGTAATACACATCATCGGGTGAGTGCAGGGTCAGCGTGGCAGACGTTGGTCATCTGTAATACACATCATCGGGTCAGTGCGGGGCCAGCGTGGCAGACGTTGGTCATCCCTAATACACATCATCGGGTGAGTGCAGGGTCAGCGTGGCAGACGTTGGTCATCTGTAATACACATCATCGGGTCAGTGCGGGGCCAGCGTGGCAGACGTTGGTCATCCCTAATACACATCATCGGGTGAGTGCGGCGCCAGCGTGGCAGACGTTGGTCGTCCGTAATACACATCATCGGGTGAGTGCGGGGCCAGCGTGGCAGACGTTGGTCATCTGTAATACACATCATCGGGTGAGTGCAGGGCCAGCGTGGCAGACGTTGGTCACCCGTAATACGCATCATCGGGTGAGTGCGGGGCCAGCGTGGCAGACGTTAGTCATCCGTAATACACATCATCGGGTCAGTGCGGGGCCAGCGTGGCAGACGTTGGTCATCCCTAATACACATCATCGGGTGAGTGCAGGGTCAGCGTGGCAGACGTTGGTCATCTGTAATACACATCATCGGGTGAGTCCGGAGCCAGCGTGGCAGACGTTGGTCATCCGTAATACACATCATCGGGTGAGTGCAGGGCCAGCGTGGCAGACGTTGGTCACCCGTAATACACATCATCGGGTGAGTGCGGCGCCAGCGTGGCAGACGTTGGTCATCCGTAATACACATCATCGGGTGAGTGCGGGGCCAGCGTGGCAGACGTTGGTCGTCCGTAATACACATCATCGGGTGAGTGCGGGGCCAGCGTGGCAGACGTTGTCATCTGTAATACACATCATCGGGTGAGTGCGGGGCCAGCGTGGCAGACGTTGGTCATCCGTAATACACATCATCGGGTGAGTGCAGGGCCAGCGTGACAGACGTTGGTCATCTGTAATACACATCATCGGGTGAGTGCGGGGCCAGCGTGGCAGACGTTGGCCATCCGTAATACACATCATCGGGTCAGTGCGGGGCCAGCGTGGCAGACGTTGGCCATCTATTGCAGCAAGGTCAAGCTAAAAGGTCACCAGCAAAGAAGAGGTCATGTTGCTTTAACCCTTACAGCTCTGGGACCGACTTTAGTCAGACCAACAGACGTTGGCCATCTATTGCAGCAATGCCTCATCAACAAACACCAGACCTTCAACACACGTTGTTTTAATGCCGGACCAGCATCACAGACGTTGGCCATCTATCGCAGCAATGCCTCATCAACAAACACCAGACCTTCAACACATGTTGTTTTAATGCCGGACCAGCGTCACAGACGTTGGCCATCTATCGCAGCAATGCCTCATCAACAAACACCAGACCTTCAACACATGTTGTTTTAATGCCGGACCAGCGTCACAGACGTTGGCCATCTATCGCAGCAATGCCTCATCAACAAACACCAGACCTTCAACACACGTTGTTTTAATGCCGGACCAGCATCACAGACGTTGGCCATCTATCGCAGCAATGCCTCATCAACAAACACCAGACCTTCAACACATGTTGTTTTAATGCCGGACCAGCGTCACAGACGTTGGCCATCTATCGCAGCAATGCCTCATAAGCAAACACCAGACCTTCAACACATGTTGTTTTAATGCCGGACCAGCGTCACAGACGTTGGCCATCTATTGCAGCAATGCCTCATCAACAAACACCAGACCTTCAACACACGTTGTTTTAATGCCGGACCAGCATCACAGACGTTGGCCATCTATCGCAGCAATGCCTCATCAACAAACACCAGACCTTCAACACACGTTGTTTTAATGCCGGACCAGCATCACAGACGTTGGCCATCTATTGCAGCAATGCCTCATCAACAAACACCAGACCTTAAACACATGTAGTTTTAATGCCGGACCAGCGTCAGTAACCAATGTTAAAACGACATTGTATCAACGTCTCGTGCCTGCTGGATCAAGTCTATCAGGATCATCTAGTCTTTTATAACTCCGGAAGTGCAGCTTTTTATCATGGGCATGCCGAGAGTGCAGATTCCGCCTGATTTCTTTTCGTTTCTAAGCTCAGGTAACATAATTGGCAAGACCTCATTATACTGTCTGGATGTGTGGATTACTTGAACGGCTGCGTTTATAGTTTTGGTCGCAGTAGGATGCCTAATATCACTAATATTCAACTGATTGGAACACGTTCCTAATAGCCCAGCCAACACCATACATGTACCCAATGCTGGTCAATCGTAGTAGATGGTGGGCCAACATTAAGCCAGCATTGGGTGGATGTGTTGTGGGATTGTCATGGCCCGTCCCAGTACCTTCCCAATTAGTATGTTGTAAAAAACACCGCACTCCGTGATATCCATGGACTATCAGTTCCCAGCAAACACAACACGCTAGCCATGTAGCCTACTGCTTCAACCCACTGAGCACACGACGTTGCTGCGACGTTGAATCAACGTCATTGACGTTGATTCAACGTCGCAGCAACGTCTTGTGCCCAGTCGGAATGATCCAGCTTTAACCTGTACAACGCTGAAATATTTGTGTATAAACCTTGGAGACGAAAGGGTTTTTTAATTTGAAATCATAATCATTATGAATGTCTTAGTGAGCTCTTTCTGGTTCATTTGAATATGTTATGTGTCCAAGGCCATCATACATTTTTCAATTATTTCAGCGTGGGGACCGTCTATAGACGTCAGAATCTGACGTCTACGTCAGACTTTGACGTTTAAAGACTGTCCCCGCGCTGAACAGGTTAAACAAACACAGATTTAAAATCTCGTATTTGTCGAATTAATACTTTGTTTTTGATAGCTGCACGTCATAATGACCCACGACAGGAAGTGCATGTCAGGCCGTAATGCATTATGGGTATCACCTAGCAGTAACACGTGATATTAGTAACATTATCTCGCGTCAAATCCCGAGAGAATTCATTGAAACTGGCTGAGTTTCCAGTCGTCGTCTGGCTGATACAGATCCAGGTATTATTATCAGCTTGTGGCAGTTTGCGCTCCGTCTAATTATTTATGAAATAACAACAAATACCTTGATTAAGCATATATACGAACTGTAATTTATTATTAGATTATTTAAAAGTTCTTGATTAAATACTATTTAATTTGTATCATTCCTTTTTATTATGTGTGGGCATACTGAAGAAATGTATCAACTTTGTTATTTTATCAATTTTTACCTGTTAATATTGATATAGCCCTATGTATAAATCGTATGATCTCGGGTCTGTGCCCCAAAGCTACCTGTGGTGTTCCGTTTGTGCACACATATATAAAAAAGTGTACTTAATCTTGCAGCCTTTCACATTTCACGTTCAACTAAAACATGAACACTTTTCTAGTTAACATAGTTGAGAATTATACATTGTATACTCGTCCTACAACGTTTTTTAATCATCACAAATGTATTTACGCTGCATTTGAATACCTATGTCCTCCACTTTAGACGTCAGAAATCTGACGTCTATAGACGTCAGATTCTGACGTCTGAAGTCGATCCCCGCGCTGAAAGGTTTAAATATGGGATGAAAAGCGCCACATGCCTTTGTTATAATACTTCAGATTGGACTAGTGTCCTTGGCACTGACGCTGAAAGGTGACCTCCTTCCGCGTCCTGAACATCAGTGCCTGCACTGCTGACAGCGCCTGCACTGATACGGGAGCTGCAATGACACTGCTGTCGAGCAGATGAACCAGGGTACCCCACTGGCAATCCGCCCGGAGATTATGGCCAGACACGTGGAGACTGCAGCTTCCCTTCATGATTACTGTAGATTAGTGCTTCCATAACATGCAGTTAAGCATGCGACAGACGAAACAGATCCCTGTGACCCTCCCCGGATGGGGGCGAAAAGTGCTACTACTAGCAATCATCACAGTACTCCCATTATGCTATAAATGTCAACATATAATAAATAGTATAACAGTTTGGTTCAAGTAACTACGTAAGTTGAAACAGCATATTTTTAAATTAACTAACAAAATCCATTTTCCAATTTATTTTTAGACGTTAATGATGATTAATGTGTCGTTAATAATTCACAATTATTTAATTATTTTTTAAATGTACTTTTCCTCATTTCATGATAAGTACTTGATATGAAAATGATTTGCTGTTCATTCAGAATAGCGTCACGAGTTATATAATCAGCTATATTTTATTATTCTAATTATAACTTGAAATGTGTCATCAAACTTCATACATTGTCATACTCATGGAACTGATTAAAATTCTGAATAATTTTCACCACAATAATGTACGGTTTGTGTCTGATGTCAATACTCAAACAGCACTTAGGCCTATATACTATCAATTAATTATAGATGAGTTTGTTTTGGACGTACAATTTTCAACCCTTTCATTGCGACCGACTTTAGACGTCAACATCCGACGTCGATAGACGTCAGCTGCTAACGTCCGAAGTCGGTCTCCGCACAGAAAGAATTACACAAATAATACAGCGCTTCAAGGGTTCACCAAAATACATGCAAAGCGTAACGTTTTCATTTTCATTCACTTTGAATTGAGATTGAAAAAATATATAATAAACATAAAAACTTAAGCGTCCTTCTTTCAATGTGTCACATTTTCTGTCAGTCGGCACTCAAAGGGTTAATAACGCTTCCCTTCAGAATACTATTACGTGACAATTGTCCTCTCAAACTCGGCTATTTGCTGTCAACAAGTGATCGTTAAATCAGATAGGTGCCAACAGCGGTGACATGATGACAAAATCACCAAGGTGACAGAGTACAAAATGATCTCATGTACTGAAAATGATCGGTGATCAGAATTATATTACACTAAACAATGAATGAATCAATAAATGAATGAATGAATGAATGAATGAATGAATGAATGAATGAATGAATGAATGAATGAATGAAAGAATAAATAAATCAATGAATGAATAAATAAATAGATGAATAAATTAAAGAATGCATGAATAAATGAAAACAATATTAAACAAAATGTTTGTAATGACTATTTCGTTTATAAATGATCACATGTGCCGAAAATAATTGGTGATCAAAATTTTATTATACTAAATTATGAATGAATTGAATCAATAACTGCATGAATGAATGAATAAATAAATCAATGAATGAATAAATAAATGAATAAATGAAAAATGACTGACTGACTGACTGACTGACTGACTGACTGACTGACTGACTGACTGACTGACTGACTGACTGACTGACTGACTGACTGACTGACTGACTGACTGACTGACTGACTGACTGACTGAATGACTAACCGACTGACTGACTGACTGCCTGACTGACTGTCTGACTGACTGACTGATGGATTGAATGAATGAATAAATGAATGAATGAATGAATGAATGAATGAAGGTATTATCGTTCGCTTACTTTTCCTTTTCTATATATTTTTTTTATATTTGTTACATTGTTTAGAAACATTTATATGTCAATCACCAACATGGATGTTTTAAAACGACTATATCTGCGTTTAGTCGCCAAGGGGTTAGTACTAATAATTACTGAATTAAAGTGTATAGAGTCAGCGATGAAAACATTAATTGAAGTGTATAGAGTCAGCGATGAAAACAAAAATTAAAGTGTATAGAGTCAGCGATGAAAACATTAATTAAAGTGTATAGAGTCAGCGATGAATACATTAATTAAAATATATAGAGTCAGCGATGAAAACATTAATTAAAGTGTATAGAGTCAGCGATGAAAACATTAATTAAAGTGTATAGAGTCAGCGATGAAAACATTAATTAAAGTGTATAGAGTCAGCGATGAAAACATTAATTAAAATATATAGAGTCAGCGATGAAAACATTAATTAAAGTGCATAGAGTCAGTGATGAAAACATTAATTAAAGTGTATAGAGTCAGCGATGAAAACATTAATTAAAGTGTATAGAGTCAGCGATGAAAACATTAATTAAAGTGTATAGAGTCAGCGATGAAAACATTATGGCTACTGCCACAGTACTGTGGTACTAAAGGACCAATTGGCCATTTTCACCAAACCAATCAGAATTCAGGATTTCAGACTGTGGCAGCAACTGTGGAAATGCTATTACCACCAAACCAATCAGCATCAGTGTAACAACAAAACTGACCAATCACAGCAAATAACTTTATTACCACAGTACTGTGTCAATAAGATTAATTTCTGCTGAAATATCTAAACGGATGAGGTCAAGCTACCACCTTACTGTAACAATAAGGTATCTTACAGTCTGTGTACATATGCAAGGAATTGCTGCCGCAGGATTGTGTTAATAAGGGTTTGTCGTTCCTTGCTCCTGAATTGATGTGTCTATAAGCTTCTCGCTGTTGCTAATCCTCACTGCAGCATTTCTGTGTAACTGTTAATAATCTTCGCCACAGAAGGTTTCTTACTCTTTCTGTAAACATGTAAGTCATTGCTACCACAGTGCTGTAGCAATAACGCTCCTTACTGTCTCTATACACTTAAAATCTGCGCTGCCACAGTACTGTGACAATAAGGTATCATACTCTTTTTCTACACATATGAGTCCTTGCTACCACAGTGCTGTGGCAATAACGTTTCTTACTGTCTCTATACACATTAAATATGTGCTGCCACATTGCTGTGACAATAAGGTATCATACTCTTTTTCTACATATATAAGTCCTTGCTGCAACAGTGATGTGGCAATAACGTTTCTTACTGTCTCTATACACTTAAGATATGTGCTGCCACATTGCTGTGACAATAAGGTATCATATTCTTTTCTACACATATAAGACCTTGCTACCACAGTGTTGTGGCAATAACGTTTCTCACTGTCTCTATACACTTAAAATATGTGCTGCCACAGTGCTGTGACAATAAGGTATCATACTCTTTGTCTACACATATAAGTCCTTGCTACCACAGTGCTGTGGCAATAACGTTTCTTACTGTCTCTATACACTTAAAATATGTGCTGCCACAGTGCTGTGACAATAGGGTATCTTACACTTTCTCTACACATAGAAGCCCTTGCTACCACAGTGATGTGGCAATAACGTTTCTTACTGTCTTTATACACTTAAAATCTGTGCTGCCACAGTGCTGTGACAATAAGGTATCATACTCTTTTTCTACACATATAAGTCCTTGCTACCACACCTACAGTCCTTGCTACAGTTTTGTGTCAATAAAGCTTATTGCTCATCTACACATACAAGTCACTGCTACCACAGTGCAGAGCCAACAAGGCTTTTCGTTTCCACCTTCAAGCAAAATATATTTCTTGGGATTACAGGATTACCCAATCCACGGATTGTTCACCATTCTACGGGTTTTTTTCAATTTTTTTACTTCCAGAGACGGATATTTATGAAATATATTTTTTACACTTCGTAAACTACATGTTTATCTTCCGTGATCGAATGCTATCTCGACTGCAATCCTCACATGATCACTCGTTGTGCTGTGAGATGTAGGTCTGGTCTGAGCACCACCCACCCGATCACTATTATTTTCAACACCCCGAATTCAGATTCAGAACCACAATCAATGGCAATCGAATAAACGGCGTGACGTGGCAATAATTTGAAGGCTCCTTCTAAATATTTAAAGATGTATATGAGGAAATTGTATTTTTTACAATTTCACAATTAGCATTTCGCAATCTATGACAAATATAGATATTTAGATATTTATTATTAATAGAGAATAATATTGTATTTATTTATACATACTGTTGATAATTGCATAGCTAAAAAGAAGATATTTTAATACATAAACTGAAATTTTCTCTGTAAGCGATTCATTAGTGTCGCGAATTGTCTCTAATTCATTTTAAAATTTATGTGTAACCTTAAACTCATTTGATTTCTACTGTTTTTTCTACTCAAATGAAGTTAGCGAATGTACAGCTAAAAAAAGGAGCGAAGATTCGGCAACATATGTGTCACCAGCTGTTGACAGATTGAACACATTTGTATGGTGTGCGAGTAGTTGATGACTAGTAAGAGGATCTCATCGGGCTGGCGACTATTTGACAATAATGACAAATTTGCAAATCTTTACCAAACATTCAGTAACTTCCCCCAAACGTTTGCCTCTTTCGTCAATCGTTTTCTGTGCTCACCTTGCTAACACATTACCGTGTCAATTATGTTCCTTATAGTTTATTTACACTTACAAGTCCTTGCTGCCACTGTGTTGTGCCAGTAAGGTTTCCTACTGCCCCTCTACAGCCATATGTCATTATTAGCAAAGTACAGTGTCAACAAGGTCCCTTACTGCCGTCTATTTACACTTACAAATCATTGCTACCACTGCGCTGTGTCAATAATACTATTCATCTTTTCATTACTTACTATCTATTTACACTTACAAGTCATTGCTACCACTGTGCGGTGTCAATGACGTTTTCTATACACATACGTAGTTGGTTTGACAGTACAATAAGGTTTCTTAATCTCTCCTTACACATTTGAAATCCTTGCTGCGACAGTGCCGTGACAATGAAGTTTTTGCATGTCTCTCTACACTTACAAGTCCTTACTGCCACAGTGATGTGTCAATAAGGTGTATTCATGTCTCTATACCTACAAGACATTACTGCCACTGTGCTGTATCAATAACATTATTACTATGCCATCACACTACAGTCTCAGTATAATTTGTTCACTACCCCTCTATAGCTCCATGTTTATGATATCGATAATGTGTCCCACTACACCTGTACACAGACAGTCCACAGTGTTCTCGCACTCTCGCACAGTTTGATTTTACCGTTTCAGACAGCTATTCTTACGAGAAAATGCATACAGCATCGTTGGTACGGCGAGATGGGCTGATCTCAGCACTCGTCACCACATCAAGCCCTCGCCTAAAGGCTCGGGCTTGATGTGCTGACTTGTGCCGAGATAAGCCCATCTGGCCTTCCCAACGATGCCGTATGCATATATTATCGCAATACAGTATCTTTACAGATTTAATTCCTTGCTACCACAGTGCTGTGCTTTACTGTGTCCCAAATTCAAGTCGTAGCAACATGGATAAATATTATGCAAAAGAAAAAAACAGTTTCATTACAAAATCGATTTATTCATTGGTTTTCTTGAGGCACAATACGTCGTTAAAACTGAACTGCCCCAGCGATCATAGTCTGAAGTGGCTGGTGATTACGTCAACATCCTGGAAAGACATAGGAGCAAAATTGCACTTATATTGATGAAAAAAGGAAAAAAACATGAACAATTTGGCAAGTTAATAGGCCTATTCGACTGGGCATTTTGGGTGCAAAACAATTACACCACACGCACACACACTGACCACGTGACTTTACTGCACCGTTGTGCACCCTCTTTTAATTGGGTGCAAGAAGGTGTTGCCCAACCTGCAGCAATTTGGGCAAAAGCTCACCCAAATACAATAAGTGCTGCACTTCTCAGAGGTGCTACACCAAAACGGCCCAGTCGAATACTGGTATTTTGCCTACGAACAAACAAACAAACAAACAAACAAACAAACAAACAAACAAACAAACAAACAAACAAACAAACAAACAAACAAACAAACAAACAAAAATCGGCTTTTTTGTAGGATAAATCAGCCATTTTTATTGTCGCCAACCATTGTTGAGCTTGTCAGAGAACTGATTTTTAAAACACGTAGAACAACTTTTATTATGATACATGAACATCTTGTTATCGTGCCCACACAAGAAAATGTTAACGCCGATGTTGACGCCGCCCCAGACAATGACGACACCGAACTTCAATTGCAAAAGCCCACGTTAAAAAAGGCGGGCTAACATTCAGATGTTTTTAGAAATTTACCATTGTGTCCTGAAAATTAAGCTGCTGCCAATGCATCAAACACTTTACGCCTATACAATTGTACGTTTGTTTGGCCCAGCGATCCTAGCCTCAACTGGCTTGTGAGTATTTCAGCATTCTGAAAATATATTTATGAGCAAATATCACATTAATTATATGTATATAAAGTTGTAATTTCATTTTGAAAAGAACTATTTGTAATTCAACATTGTGTATTGAACATTTATACAATATATAATTGGATGCCATCGTTATCACTGTCCATTTAATTTCCAGTACCATAACCTGAATGATTTTCTTACCATTAAAACAAAAACACCACAACTTGAACTGTCATCTTGTTGGCAGCTGGTGTAAGTTTTTGAGCTCTATTTATAAGACTTGGTCTCTGTCCTTGCTTTTGTAAACTGCCTAAAACATAATCACATATTGTGTTTCAATTGTGATGAGTCAGTAGTTCAAGACAAATTCGTTGGAGACAAAATTTATTTTTCAACTTAATCCTCCAAAATTTAACAGAAGTACATATTATAATATATGCAATTGTTAGCATACATTATTCTCCAATTGAAGACAAAGTAGAGTCAGAAAAAAATTAAAGTTACACTTTTCACTGCTCCAACAAACCCTACACTTGGGGTTAGTTCGAACATGGGATGGGGTATTTCTGAACAGTGTTGGATGTACCATATATTTTGTGGGGTTAATCTGAGCAGTCGAACTAGCCCCATATTAGTTGTTCTTTGTTAGAAAAATTCTATATTTAGAACTAACATCATAGAAGACAACCAAACATGTGTAAAGGATTATTAACTTCAGTTAGGGCACTACAATTAATACAATAATTTTTTATGATGCGCATTGACCAGTTGGGCTAGATATAAAAACAAAATTCCCGATGTCTTATTTCTGACATGCATGTCCAAAATAAGAAATATTATGATTTTAGCCTGATTGAGTCGCTTTGATTGCAAGCATTGAGCATTGAGCAAAATACCATTTTGTCCGACAGCAAAAAAATACCAGTCGAAAAGTGTTCTTACTTTTTCGTAATTTGTTTTGAAAAAACCTTCGAACATGAAGTCAAGGGTACTGATACAGTCCTTCACTAGGAGGCAGCAGAGAAAGAAACTACATTCACTGTCAAAATTATGGGCACTGTACTGATTAACCCCTGTACGAGCTATCCCCGGTCTCCCCTATTACCCATCCGTGTTTAGGTTTGTTTCTAGCCCAGGTTCGGTAGTTGTCTGTTTATATGTGAAATGATTTCAATTTCGGCTATTGAAACGCTCTGTGCTATAGTACCTGCTTATTATTACTAAGCAATAGATGACCATCTTCCCACACAATGTGGGGCCACTGTCTACGACACCGGCCCTACATTAAACAACACATGTCTGCTGGCCGAGTAGCTCACTGGAAATGTCGCAGACACAGACCACCACATCTCACCAGACACGTGCGTGAGGGTTGGATTAATGTTGATCCAACGTCGCAGACAGCGGGTCAGCATTAAAAAGACATTTTTTGAAAAACTAATGAATATTCATTATCTAAATCTTCCTCCCCACCCCAATAGGTGGATGGTATGGCTAATTCAGCAAGGCTTGGCCTGACGGCCTCGCTGTGTCAAGACTTGCTTCCAGAAAGATGTAGATGACCGACATTTATGTAATAAAATCAGTTAAAATCGCAATATACTAATATAAAAAAATCGTTACATTTTCATTTCAAAGTAACGTTAGTAAATTCCACGATGACATTTAATTGTTCAGCTAAATTGACGACAGACCATACAACTGTATAACCTACATGCATTTGCATTCACAACCTCGCATTATGTTACACACCTCCATCGTTTGAGAACAAGTTGTATCTCTTTTTCATATGCCCCTTTCATGGAATCAATTACTCCCACCGTGTTATGTTTAGTATCAGCTACCAACAATATCCAATGGCTACCCATTGGAACCTGCTTCATGATATCTTTGTCGCTGATACCACAGCACACTGGCATCAGGATGAAATCATATTGAGCAAAATCAACCTGACAAAACACAGAAAACATCGTAATTTAGGCTAACAGATCATGAAAAAAATTATGTACATTTCTATGGCGCCATTCACGTAAACAATAATTTGGTGGACAAGATGAAAAGTACTCAATCAACTAGTATATCTGCTAATTCCCATGATACTTGTACAAGGTTTTATCTATACACGATTTTTTTTTTTTAGCGATCATCTACTCACATTTTCAAAAAGTCAAATATCAACAGCATCTGTACGCCATTTAATTGGGAGTTGGCTCGGTAGTGCATAGGCTTTCTTAAGGTTATCTTTCACTAAGTAATGCAAATAGGCATCTATTACCTGAAATTGATAATACAGATGACAATGGTAAATACTCTCGATACAATTGCTAACAATTTTACAGTACGATTATGTATAGGCCATAATGCAGATATGAACGCATAATATATTCCATTTATAAACACTCTTTTTTTCTATAACCTAGAATTGCATCCAGCATTAATCATCGGCATGAATATGAAAGCGTCATAAATGAACGCCTTTATGCAAAAATTGAACCAGTCTGAGTATTGAGACGAACGCTGTTAAAATGTACGTTGCGATCCACTGTATATTCTAGAAATGAGGAATGAAGGAAGCAGTGAGTTAGGCTACAACAAGACACCACAACAACACTCTGAATTCAATAAACATACACATTCATGTTCAGGTTAGGCAATAACTATAGGGAGTATACCACAGTGCATTCAATTGAATTACAATGAAGTTTTACATAACACACACCACTAGACACCACCATCATAGGGAAGTCTAATCTACACATTGTTCACATATTAAGTCACACAACATGCCACATTATCAAATGCTATTAGGTAGTATTGTTATAATGTTCACAATAGTGGGAATGCATGGCTGATTCATGCTGCTTGACAAGAAAGCAAGTGTATACAAGGTGCAATGTGTAATTATGTATAAATAGAGTATATACATGGTAATAGAGAGTAAAAGAGTAAAAGGACAAGCATCCACATCCTCATAGGTAATAAAAGTATATCTAGATAGTAAACTTATCATTGTCATGTCAACTGAAAGGTGCGCTCACACAAACATATATATATATATATATGCATAGATAGTTATATATGTAATATACATGTCACTCAAATATAAACATTAATTAATATTATCAGTAATAAGAAATTATAAATATGTACGATTTGTTAAAAAATTTAAAACAGAAATCTTAATTACCAAATACGACTCTATCGTTTCCTTACAATCTCACTAAATTATTTGTGATCATCAATATACGAATCTGAAGAAAGAAAGTTAAAGATCAATTTTAAACTTGGATGATAACGCTGCGATTGTAGAATATTAATATTTTATTATAGGGCTATTAATGTTACATTATTAGACGTGACACCCAGAAATCAGACGGACAGAACGTGGTAATTCATGTTTGCGAGAATAGACGTATTCACAATAATCTAAAAAAAAAGCTTTTAATTACAAATGTAGATTTGGATTCATATAATTCTGCATAGCTTTGGGCGGTCCAAGTCTTATATTCTACCTATCGACCAATCGAAGAGAGCTTCAGCCTGTCACATAACGAGATCTGCCAAACACCGCCGTCATTCAAATTATTATTTAAATTAGGGGGTAGAATACGATACTTGGGCCCTTCGGGTTTTCACGTCACACAATAATTAACTTAAAAATACTAATAAATTCTAACCTGGTCATTCACCCAATTTGATTTAGCCAAGGAAATGAAATCATTTGGTCGAAGGGTGTACCCACAAATAGAAACATGACGTCGTTTAATTGTTGCTTTAACTTCCTGTTCAGTTAATTCGTTAGTACACAGTTTTTTCACTTTCCCCTTTTTGTTTATTGAAGCTTTTCTTTTCTTAGAGCCTAGGACTTTATTATTGAAGTATGTTGACGAGCCTCTTGGTCTCCCTCTTACTTTAATAGTGGAAAGTTTTATTGTACGCCCCAAAGCTTCGATTGCTGTAGGATTAATGTGTGTTGTAGGATTTATATTTTGGGGTGATGATTTCTCACTTTCCACGGTAGACATTGTAAACTTTACTTTTGATTCAGTTTTCTTTGTGGCTATTAACCTTTCTGTATTATCTTCAAGCGACGGAGCCTCGTTACCATTTTCTGTACTTTTTTTCTTTTAGGGTCATTTGTCATTGCAGTAATTACGATATCTTCATTTTCCTCAACTAACTTTTCGGGTGATGATGTCTCACTCTCTACAGTAGACATTGTAAACTTTACTTTTGATTCAACTTTCTTGATGGCGATTGACTTTTCCGTGTTATCTTCAAGCGACGGAGTCTCGTTACCACTTTCTGTACATGTTTTCATAGGGTCACTTGTCATTGCATATACTACGATATTTTCATTTTCCTTCACTAACTCCCTTAACTGCTGAAGAACTTTAATTTTTTTATTATATTCATTTTGTCCAAATTCAGAGATGATTGATGCAATCTCCAACACACATTTCTTTGCCTTTAGATACTTCTGTTGGCGTGTCGTGGGGATGGGTTGTTCGGCATTCCTTGTCGTGAGGCACAAAAGTGATTTTTTGGGCACATTACCATCGCATATTGCTCTATTTGCTTTTCTGTGCCATCTTTCGGAAGCTAATTTTATTGTGGGTGTGATGTGTTTCTTCTTCAAAAAATATAATATGTGACAGCAGGGGATTTTATAGTGCAAGTGAAAACGACAAGTACATGTACACAAATCCTTTTCTATGTAATACTTGCCTTTTTCTGGTGATGATACTGTTATCTGCGCATTGGATTCTTCAACAGTATATTGTTTGTGCTTAGATATTGTCCATTGTTCTTTTGCAAGATTCGCAGCAAAATCGGTGTACATTTTAAATAGTAGCGTGACGATTTCGTCCTCGCCGTTTATAGAAACAATCGTGCAATCATTGTTATACACATTATAAATCACCTTCTGCTCTTGAGCTGTGTTCAGCGCTAACAATTTTTCAATACAAACAGGTAAAGAATTGGAAGCATTGGTTACTTGTTTAATCTTCTGATTATAGCTCTCTAGTCTGTTGTTTGTATTGTTGCCAAGAGTTAAACAATTACGCAAATGCATAGCCCACATCTCCTTACAATCTAGCCAGTGCATGAATAAATAGTTCTTAAAATCAGTACTCAGAGACTCTATATCATCAAGTGAATCCTCAAATGCAGCAGATGTTGATGAATAAATCATTCTTCTCACCACATTCAAAAGCTGTTTTTTGGTATCATTGGTGATGTTCAGTTTCGCAATTTGAAATTTCATGGCTTTTATCACATGGAACAAACAATATAGAATTCTTGAATTCGGGAAACTAGCACGTAAAACTTTCAGTTCTGTGAAATCTTTGTCAAAAATTATCGTTTCAATTTTGTCCCATGGTTCATTGCTGTCTTTGAAAAACTGAATGAATGTGTTTAGTGTTGATTCGTCTTCCTGTTTCAAAAAACCGGAGAAGATCGTACGGCCATTTCCAAATCCATCCATACATAACAGATTGTATAATGGATATCTGTACAAGAAAGCACATTTGTATACAGTACTGATTAAACTTCAAGCTGTAATGTACATAAAATATTACCCTCAATTAAATAAAAATAAATAACATCACAGATAGTTATCTTAAAACGTGAAAATAAAAAAGATTCATACTACAATACTGCTCTGCAAAGGCATGATAATCTGTTTTAGGCCTACTTGTATAGTAATCAGATATTGCTTTGTTTCTTTGTACGGCAGAATACAATATACCGGCTGGAAGTTCATTTTTTTGTGTGACATTAAATCGTGTTGGCCTACAGTTCCAATAAAACATTCTTAGGTAGGGTATTATAGCTGTACATACGTAAACTATAAAATATGTTTACCTGTGTTTATTTACTCTATATGTACCATCAATCATCACGACCTCTGGGTAGGATTTAAATACACTATTCATGGCAGATGTTTGAAAAAAAATAACTTGTACTTCGTTGTTATTCAATAAATGAATCCCTGCTGCGGCAGAACTGTCTTGTTGTAGTAGATTAGAAAGAACATCAATAAGTGCCTCTCCATCTGAACCATCCTTCCCAATAATTCTGCAAGTGAAAAATTGAACCACTGCAAATAATTAATTTGACTATAGGCCTACTATTTTCTTATATTTTGTCTGTTTGGTGCAACAAAGGGGGAAAATCAGTCAAACACAAGATGACACAAATATTGCAAACAACAAGACCACAAACACAACAGGCCGAAAATTCAAAATTATAGAAACCAATTGCGGCGCTGAATATGATTTTTATTCATATATAAACACCCTAATTATATCACTTAGATGCAAACTTACTAACCTGGCACGTAAGTTGTACAAGTCTTTGGCTGTTACAAAGGCCCCTGACTTAGCAATATCATTTTGTAGTAGCTTTAAGTTGGGGTTGTACTTCAAAACTTCTTTGGCTGTTGTTATCATGTCACTATCACCATTCAATGTTTTTCTTCTACTACTTGGGTAGCATGGTGTCAGAAGTGCATCTCTTAGGTGATTGTGACTCCCTTGAAAGTCTGTGATGATTAATTTTTGTAGACTTTTACAATATTTCACTGCAAAATATAGATATGTATTACTAAATGCATTTAAGTGTGGAGATGTGTAATCATGAGTAGGGGTATATCTTGCAAGTAATAGTACATCGAAGAGTATAACACCACCCCGAAGACAATGACTAACTAAAAATGAGTAGGCCTATTTGTATTCAAAGCAATTTGAAAAGTGTAAGTGTAATATTTGAGCCTGAGTCAAACAGCTTTGTTAGGGATAGAAAAGAGCATTCAGTGTAATCGTTTTTTAACTGGCGTAGAATTTTAAAAAAAGGAACGATAGTAATTTCGAGAGAAGTTAGAAATGGTTTCATATGAATGATTCTCTGATAATTATATGACCACTTTAGTGATTTCATGTCGCCATTTTAAATTTTGCGTTGTAAAAAAATTCCTCAAGGTTTAGAAACCCACATCCACCCAGATATAATTGTTGGATGGTAGCCATGCATAATCGAAAGAGAAAAACAATGTCACTCCCTTGACGGACTAGTAGATAAAAAAGTGTACGACTATTTTGAAACGTTGTATTTATTTTTGTTGTAATTTTAATTACACAGTACAACATCAGGAGCTTGATGATGATGACACTATATTCCTACACTGATTATCATGATTATACAATGACTACATGTATATATATTTCCTCTTGCCTGTTAGAAATGCTCCGCAGTTTGAGGGTAAATATCTTTGCTTTGGCCTGTCCCCTTTTCCTCTTGATCGTGGATGGCCGAAATGCACACATACATATTTCATGTACACATACCTGAAAAATACAGAAACATAACAAAATTGCAGCTTTGTTAACAAAACAATTTTGTTTTGAAAAAAATATATAGCACAAGTGAACAGTATGTGTATGATGAATATCAGTCTTAATTGCCTAGTAATTATGGCAATGTTGGTTATTTGTACATGAGATGTATGACATCTATTATACACCTACTGCAAGAATCATATATGTATGTGTAGCCGGGTGTGTGTATGGCCGACTAGAGTGATTGCTAATCTGGCGATAGAGTCGACTCTGTGGCTCATATCGATCGGTTGCACTCAGGCATCACGATGTCAGGGTCGGTGATTTTTGTTTTTAGTGGAGTAATAATAATTTTCGGTCGGACAAATTGAAGGCAGAGACCAAAATTGCCATGCAGGTTCCAAATACCCATTGAACCCTTTTACAAAATTTCCCGACTTTCCCTGGGGTGGAAGGCACATAATTTGCATATTTCCAAGATGGCCGCCACCGAAAATACCAGGACCATACCATTTGAACCAAAGGAGCCAGAAACACGTTGAATATATCTAATCCCATCAATTTGAGGTTGGGGAATTCATTTCTGGCGATTAAAAGTGACAATAATGTCATTTCAGGGTTAATATGCTAATGTATTGTTTAAAATGTTCAAATTCAAGCACAGTCAGCACTCATGTGCTCGTGGATATAAAACAAGTGAAAGGGGTGGTAAAAACCTTTATTGACACATAGCTGTAACAACAAGGACTTGTAGAGATGTAGAGGGGTGGTCAGAAACCTTATTGACACAGAACTGTGACAGAAGGACTTATACGTTTAGAAGAGTGGTGAGAAGCCTTATTGACACAGCATTGTGGCGGCAATGACTTGTACATGTAGAGGGGTAGTAAAACAACCTTATTGACACAGCACTGGGGCAACAGGGATTTGCAAGTGTAGAATGGTAGTAAAAACGTTATTGAACTGTGGTACGAAACCTTGTTGACACAGAACTGTGGCAGTAAGAACTTGTATGTGTAGAGGGGTGGTAAAAACCTTTATTGACACAGAACTGTGGCAGCAAGGACTTGTACATGTAGAGGGATCGTAAAAACCTTGTTGACACAGAACTGTGGCAGCAAGAACTTGTATGTGTAGAGGGGTGGTGAAAACTTTTATTGACACAGAACTGTGGCAGCAAGGACTTGTACATGTAGAGGGGTAGTCAGAAACCTTATTGCCACAGAACTGTGGCAGAAGGACTAATACATTTACAGGAGTAGTGAGAAGCCTTATTGACACAGCATTGCGGCAGCAATGACTTGTACATGTAGAAGGGTAGTAAACCAATCTTATTGACACAGCACTATGGCAACAGGGATTTGTAAGTGTAGAATGGTAGTAAAAAAGTTAGTGAATGGTAGTAAAAAACCGTATTGACACAGAAATATGGCAGAAGGACCTATGAGTTTAGAGGGTGTGGCAAAAACCTTTATTCACACAGCAGTGTGGCAGCAAATACTTGTACATGTAGAGGGGTAGTAAAAGAACGTTTTGACACAGAGCTGTGGCAGCAAGAACTTGTATGTGTAGAGGGGTGATAAAAAACCGTATTGACACAGCACTGTGGCAGCAAGGACTTGTACGTGTAGACGGGTTGTGGCAACAGGGATTTGTAAGTGTAGAATGGTGGTAAGAAACCTTCTTGACACTGCACTGTGGCCGCAAGGACTTGTACATGTAGAGGTGTAGTCAGAAACCTTATTGACACATCATTCTGGCAACAAGGACTTGTACATGTAAACTGGTAGTAAAAAACCTTATTGACACACAACTGTGGCAGAAGGAATTATACATTTAGAGAGGTTGTGAGAAACCTTATTGACACAGCATTGTGTCAGTAAGGACTTGTACGTTTAGAGGAGTGGTGAGAAACCTTATTGACACAGCATTGTGGCAGCAATGACTTGTACATGTAGAGGGGTAGTAAAACAACGTTATTGACACAGCACTGTGGCAACAGGGATTTGTAAGTGTGGAATGTTAGTAAAAACGTTATTGAATTGTGGTACGAAACCTTGTTGACACAGAACTGTGGCAGTAAGAACTTGTATTTGTAGAGGGGTGGTAAAGATTGAGCAAGTTAAGACATTTTCAATTTTTTTGTTTATTTCAACGCGTTTCGCATTGCTGCTTCTTCAGGATACAGAGATGGTACAAGGTGGTGCTACACAATATATATTTAGTTGTTGTATTGTTTGTTGTGACGTCATAGAGGTAAGTATGAAATGTTGTTAGGTATGGAATGAATACTGGTTGTTGATTGGTTGGTGCTATGCCGGATATAAATGTGGTGTGTGATCCGGCACACCAGATGTTGGTAGGTTGTGTGCCGGATGAGTGGATCTGATGCGGATTATCTGTAGGATGCTGTGAGGTATGTGGAGATTGGGATTTTATGTGACACCTGGTGGTTTGGTGTGATGTTAGTGATGAATCCGGCAGGCCGGATGTTGACTAGGTTGGAGCCGGATTTGTAATTATGGAGCGGATTTTAGAGGTTTATTGACACAAAACTGTGGCAGCAAGGAATTTTACATGTAGAGGGGTGGTAAAAACCTTGTTGACACAGAACTGTGGCAGCAAGAACTTGTATGTGTAGAGGGGTGGTAAAAACCTTTATTGACACAGAACTGTGGCAGCAAGGACTCGTACATGTTGAGGGATAGTCAGAAACCTTATTGACACAGAACTGTGGCAGAAGGACTTATACATTTACAGGAGTAGTGAGAAGCCTTATTGACACAGCATTGTGACAGCAATAACTTGTACATGTAGAGGGGTAGTAAAACAATCTTATTGACACAGCACTGTGGCAGCAAGGACTTGTACATGTAGAGGGGTAGTAAAAAAGCTTTTTGACACAGCACTGTGGCAGCAAGAGCTTGTACGTGTAAAGGGGTGATAAAAACCTGTTTTGACACAGCGCTGTGGCAGCAAGGACGTGTACATGTAGAGGGGTAGTGAAACAACCTTATTGACACAGCACTGTGGCAATGGATTTGTACCTGTAGAATAGTGTTAAGAAACCTTAATGACACTGCACTGTGGCAACAAGGACTTGTACATGTAGGCTAGACATGTAGAGGGGTAGTCAGAAACCTTATTGACACATCACTCTGGCAACAAGGACTTGTATATGTAGACTGGTAGTAAAAATCTTATTGACACAGAACTGTGGCAGAAGGAGTTATACATTTAGAGGGGTAGTGAGAAACCTTATTGACACAGCATTGTGTCAGTAAAGACTTGTACGTTTAGAGGAGTAGTTAGAAACCTTATTGACATAGCATTGTGGCAGAAATGACTTGTACATGTAGAGGGGTAGTAAAACAACCTTTTTGACAAAACACTGTGGCAACAGGGATTTGTAAGTGTAGAATGGTGGTAAAAAACCTTATTGACACTACACTGTGACAGCAAGGACTTGTACATCACTCTGGCAACAAGGACCTGTACATGTAGACTGGTAGTAAAAATCTTATTGACACAGAACTGTGGCAGAAGGAGTTATACATTTAGAGGGGTAGTGAGAAACCTTATTGACACAGCATTGTGTCAGTAAAGACTTGTACGTTTAGAGGAGTAGTTAGAAACCTTATTGACATAGCATTGTGGCAGAAATGACTTGTACATGTAGAGGGGTAGTAAACCAACCTTTTTGACAAAACACTGTGGCAACAGGGATTTGTAAGTGTAGAATGGTGGTAAGAAACCTTATTGACACTACACTGTGAGAGCAAGGACTTGTACATCACTCTGGCAACAAGGACCTGTACATGTAGACTGGTATTAAAAATCTTATTGATACAGAACTGTGGCAGGAGGAGTTATACATTTAGAGGGGTAGTGAGAAACCTTATTGACACAGCATTGTGTCAGTAAGGACTTGTACGTTTAGAGGAGCAGCTAGAAACCTTAAATTGACACTGCACTGTGGCAGCAATGAATTGTACATGTAGAGGGGTAGTAAAACAACCTTATTGACACAAAGCTGTAGCAGCAAGGATTTCTACATGTAGAGGGGTAGTAACAAAACTTATTGACACAGCACTGTGGCAGTAAGCATTTGTACGTTTAGAGGCGTGGTAAAAAAAACTTATTGACACGGCACTGTGAAAACGAGGACTTGTACTTGACTGCCATGTGAATCCTGGTCACGGCGTCTAGCTCTTCATTTGGTCAGGATTATATCGCCGAATGCAGGGGAGGATCCAAGTGGGGGTTTGGGGGGCTTACCCACCCCCCCCCCCCCTCTGTAAAACATTATCATCTTTATATTCAAGGGTTTCTTTATGAACTGGTGATATACTGATGGACAAACAGTGCCCAATATATATGCCTAGATTACAGGAGAAATCCGTTGAAAATCAAAAATATCCCCGTGGGGCGCCGCCCCCCCCCTCGACCCCCTTACAGTGAAATAACCCTTTCTTTTAAACCCTCCACCCCCCATCAGTGAAAAGATAGATCCCCTGGAAGGATATTCATCAGTTCATTCTCGATGTTGAGCGATAGAGCATAGACCCAAGGCAAGATCATAAATTCTCGTTCAACATGGCCACATCGCCCTTGGATAAACAAAGTCGTGTACACATAGGGCATACATCTGTACATGTAGGTCTACAATAGCCGTGTCGTGCCGAGAAACCTGTTTCAGCGACAGGGGCTAGGTCTAGGCCTACAACACAAAATAAGAAAGGATTGTCTAAAAGTGTCACATTACTTACTTGATGTTGTCCTTGATTTCTACAAATTCATATTTCTTCCTGTAATTGGAAATTGTTTCACTTGATAATATCCGAAATATAACATTTTCGGCACCCGCAAATTCACCTAATGCCGTTTTGAATTCGTCATGATCGACAAACGTCCTCCCAATCAACATGGCGACGGTGGAATGGCTGCATTCCAGCCAGCCCGCCCACTCCACATGCGAAAATGTATGATGGCCTCTGATTGGTTTGGTGAAAATAGCGATTCGCTCTGCTATTGCCACAGTACTGTGGCAATAGACACTTCCTTAAAATATATAGAGTCAGCGATGAAAACATTAATTAAAGTGCATAGAGTCAGCGATGAAAACATTAATTAAAGTGCATGGAGTCAGCGATGAAAACATTAATTAAAGTGTATAGAGTCAGCGATGAAAACATTAATTAAAGTGTATAGAGTCAGCGATGAAAACATTAATTAAAGTGTATAGAGTCAGTGATGAAAACAAAAATTAAAGTGCATAGAGTCAGCGATGAAAACATTAATTAAAGTGTATAGAGTCAGCGATGAAAACATCAATTAAAGTGTATAGAGTCAGCGATGAAAACAAAAATTAAAGTGCATAGAGTAAGCGATGAAAACATTAATTAAAGTGCATAGAGTCAGCGATGAAAACATTAATTAAAGTGTATAGAGTCAGCGATGAAAACATTAATTAAAGTGTATAGAGTCAGCGATGAAAACATTAATTAAAATATATAGAGTCAGCGATGAAAACATTAATTAAAGTGCATAGAGTCAGCGATGAAAACATTAATTAAAGTGCATAGAGTCAGCGATGAAAACAATAATTAAAGTGTATAGAGTCAGCGATGAAAACATTAATTAAAGTGTATAGAGTCAGCGATGAAAACATTAATTAAAGTGTATAGAGTCAGCGATGAGAACATTAATTAAAGTGTATAGAGTCAGCGATGAGAACATTAATTAAAGTGTATAGAGTCAGCGATGAAAACATTAATTAAAATATATAGAGTCAGCGATGAAAACATTAAATAAAGTGTATAGAGTCAGCGATGAAAACAATGGTTTAGATACAAATATTTCAGCGTTGTACAGGTTAAAAGGAGTATGCCCCAACATTAATCTAACGTTGGCTGACTGTTTGTTGGGGTACTTCTGTTCTCTTTCGCCTCGTCTGAAGCAGATCATAATCTGTCATTCTGCTGTCACATTTAATATATCCACTCTGAAGGGAAAAAACAAAGCTAATGCATTTTTATACATTGATTACATACAGGGACGGTGGATGAGAAATGTTCTCTATCAAACTGTCTGAAACGGAAGGAAAGAGGGAAGTAATTAGAAAGGAAGGAAGGAGGGAAGGAAGGAAGGAAGGAAGGAAGGAAGGAAGGAAGGAAGGAAGGAAGGAAGGAAGGAAGGAAGGAAGGAAGGAAGGAAGGAAGGAAGGAAGGAAAGAAGGAAGGAAGGAAGGAAGGAAGGAAGGAAGGAAGGAAGGAAGGAAGGAAGGAAGGAAGGAAGGAAGGAAGGAAGGAAGGAAGGAAGGAAGGAAGGAAGGAAGGAAGGAAGGAAGGAAGGAAGGAAGGAAGGAAGGAAGGAAGGAAGGAAGGAAGGAAGGAAGGAAGGAAGGAAGGAAGGAAGGAAGGAAGGAAGGAAGGAAGGAAGGAAGGAAGGAAGGAAGGAAGGAAGGAAGGAAGGAAGGAAGGAAGGAAGGAAGGAAGGAAGGAAGTAATTAGAAAGGAAGGAAGGAAGGAAGGAAGGGAGGAAAGAGGGAAGTGATTAGAAAGGAAGGAAGTAAGGAAGGAAAGAAGGAAGTAATTAGAAAGGAAGGAAGGAAGGAAGAAAAGAGGGAAGTAATTAGAAAGGAAGGAATGAAGGAAGGAAGGAAGGAAGAGAAGAAGGAAGATAAGAAGGAAGGAAGGAAGGAAAGGAAGGAAGGTAGGAAGGAAGGGAGGAAGGAAGGAAGGAAGGAAGGAAGGAAGGAAGGAAGGAAGGAAGGAAGGAAGGAAGGAAGGAAGGAAGGAAGGAAGGAAGGAAGGAAGGAAGGAAGGAAGGAAGGAAGGAAGGAAGGAAGGAAGGAAGGAAGGAAGGAAGGAAGGAAGGAAGGAAGGAAGGAAGGAAGGAAGGAAGGAAGGAAGGAAGGAAGGAAGGAAGGAAGGAAGGAAGGAAGGAATCTATGAATAAAGCAAGTATAAAGAAGAAAATAAGGAAAAACAACAAAAATCAAAAGAAGAAATACCTAAAACAACGAAAGAAAAAGGAAAGGGATGCGAAATAAGAAAAATGAAAGACAGAGAGAAGATAAAATAAAGGGTAAGGATAAATGAATGGCAAAGAGAAAGTAAGTAGAAATGATACTATGCATTATAACGCCTGTATGCGTCACTAACTGATCAATCGCTAATTCTAAAATGAACAAATTTACAATGAAACATACATGAGTCAATTCGACTTGACTTTACTCTCCAGCAAACGATGTATATGCGAGAATAAAAACAACTAAATTATCCTCTTAATTTAAGGAATAACTATATTAACCGAATCTTTAAAAGCGTCCGAAAAATATTTGCAAAGTAAATCGAGTGTTCATATCCTTCATTTAAATGAGGAAATTGTGCTGCTGTCAATTCATATTAGGATTATACTAAGATTATACTAAATACTAAGCCACATTTTTCTAATCTATGCCTATACGTATTTATTATTGTCAATAGAATGGGAAGTCAACTGGAAGGTTTTTAAAGCTGTGTTTACTTGAGATAATAGTTTATATCCTCACTAATCTAGCATGTGCAGGCATGTTAAGTAAATTATCTAAGACTGCGCCCATTTATCAAACCATTTTATAGGACTGGACAATTAATCACTATACCCTACAGCACTACCAGACAAATGGCCGGCCCCGATAGCTCATCCGTATCGACTGAGACTTGTAACCTGGAGGTACCAGGTTCGAATCCCGGTCGGGATGGATATTTGTCATCGTGATTGTGGATATACAGTGCTCCAAACTGTTCAAAGTCAATGGAGTGCTACCTAAGCTACTTTGAAGTCATTCGAAATAAGAGTAGGGCATAGTCCCGGCTTCAGGCTTTCTTCTGTCGCGATATTGCCATGATCGTTCAGAAAGCGACGTAAAACAATATTCCAATATTCACTCACCAGACAAATATTTTACTTATATATTATTATACATTATTGGGTCGATAAAGACAATTTAAACATATTTGTAAGTTCTTGGTAATGATAGCTTTCACAAGGTATGTTCAACTGGATAACCCCGATAATATCAGGGTGAAAAGTGTGTAGTATAATGGTGAGTTCTTAATGGTGAGTTCTTATCACTGAACATACTTATACAACGATTTTTGTATAAACCATGGACACCAAAGGTTTTTTTTAATTTGAAATCACCATAAATGTCTTAGTTAGCTCTTTCCGTTCCATTCGAATCTATATGTTATGGGTTAACGGCCTTTGGAAATATTTTTATTCTTTCAGTGAGAGGACTGTCTTTATACGTCAGAATATGACGTCGACAGACCTCAGATTCTGAGTATTCTGAATATAAGATTCTTATGGATAAAAACGCCACTTTTGATGCAAATCTATTTCAAAAATATTTTTAAGCCATATATTACAACCAGGCCTAATATGAGATTAATTGAGCAGTTTTCTGTACGTCGTAGCATTTCCTGTCTCGAATCTGTTCAAGTAGTAAAAGACACTAATGCCTATTTTGTTCATATCTGCCACGTCTCTTTTACAGTGGGTAGGTTTTACTGACTCCAGGCGCTTCATCTTCATAATCACTTCTGTCGTTTCCCTCTCCTATGCATCAGATGATAATGTCATTTAGCTGTCACTTTTAATCCATCTGTTTGAAGATTAAATTACTCAGCTCGTTCCAGAGAGAAATGGATCGGATATAATTAAGGAACGTGGGTGTTTCTGCAAAACAATGATGCCGTACAAAGCCAAAAGGCACTTACTGCTTTCGTTACAAGTAATTTATTGTTTGCACGGATCCAACAATCCTTTTGATTAGTTTTTTTAATTTGATATTTTTGCGATTTCAAATATATTAAACAAATAATCAATTACTTCCTATGTCGTTGTGCAGCATATAACTGTCAGTGTTATTTTATTTTATTTTTCTGATACCAACCGATTCAAGTTCATCATTACTTCTGTTATTTTTTGCAGCATATCATAATCTGTCAATAAACTGTCACTTCAATATTATTTATTTGAAAATAAAATTTGAATTTTAGCTTAATATGCAATAAATGTATTGTAGGTGGATTAGCTATATGCCTAACACATAATTAGGTCCGGTGGGGGATCTATTTATGATGAATGGGGTCATTACATCATTCACTGCTAAATAACACTCAACATATCTTGCCAAGCTCCATTTTTTGGCTTTAAAGACAAAAATCGTCATTGTTTGACAGCAAAATTAACCCTTACAGCGCTGAAATATTTTTGCATAAATCGTAAAGACCAAGCGGTTTTTCTAATTTGAAATCATCATAAATGTCTTAGTTAGTTCTTCCCGCTTCATTTGAATACCTGTGTTATGGGTTTACGGCCAATTTAAATATTTTATTCTTTCAGTGATGCAGAATCTGATGTCTGTAAACTACAGATTCTGACGTCTAAATTCAACAAAATTTCCATATGATCCGTCTTTATCCAAGTGATAGATTTTGTCGTCTAAACTCAAAATCGCGAATTCCCATACGACCCAGTCGTTCACCAAGTTATGATACAAAGCTACACAGGACAATCAGTAATGGTGCATGCATGTTTTGGGCATATTTTAACGGAAAGCGCGCATACCAGCATTGATCGTAAAACTGGCCATTTGTCTTGAATTACGATTATTTTACGCCAACAGAATGAATGACAGATCAATACAAATGTACTATAACATGTGTGATTACTGAACTCTTTCAGCATACACGACATATTCTGACGTCTATAAAGTCGATCACTGCACTGAAAGGATTAGAAAATTTTAATGGTCATAGACCCATATTCGAATGAAGCAGACAGAGCTAACTGAGACATTTATGATGGTTTCAAATTAAAACAAACCCTTTGGTCTTGGTTTATGCAAAATATTTCAGCGTTGTTGTTAAAAAGCCTGAGACTTTCTGTCGCACCCATTACCAGGACAGGGGTCCTGATGTGTGCCTGGTGGTCAGCACTAATCACACCATAACTCCATTGTCGGGACCACTGGTGACCGAGAGGTAGCGTGCTCGGACCACCTGTCTTGCATTTTGGATCATGCATATCTGGATCATTGTCATCTGATTCATAAGTCCACTTTATATTGTGTGGACACAAAAAAGACCAACGCCGCATTCGTCTATCCATTCATCCACTCATCTAATCCATTCTCCCATACAATCCATCCATCCATCCATCCATCCATCCATCCATCCATCCATCTATCCATTCATCCATCCATCCATCCATCCATCCATCCATCCATCCATCCATCCATCCATCCATCCATCCATTCACCCATCCATTCTTTCTTTCTTTCTTTCTTTCTTTGTTTGGTTTTTCTTTCTTTATTTCTTCCTTTCTTTCATCCATCCATCCATCCATCCACCCATCCATCTATCCCATCCATACATCCATCCATCCATCCATCCATCCATCCATCCATCCATCCATCCATCCATTCATTCATTCATTCATTCATTCATTCATTCATTCATATACATGTATTCATTCATTCATTCATTCATTTATTCATTCATTCATTCATTCATTCATTCATTCATTCAATAATTCATTCATTCATTCATTTATTCATTCATTTATTTATTCATTCATTCATTCATTCATTCATTCATTTATTCATTCATTCATTCATTCATTCATTCATTCATTCATTCATTCATTCATTCATATACATGTATTCATCTATTCATTTATTTATTCATTCATTCATTCATTCATTCATTCATTCAATAATTCATTCATTCATCCATTCTTCCATTCATTCATTCATTCATTCATTCATTCATTCATTCATTCATTCATTCATTCATTCATTCATTCATTCATTCATTTATTTATTCATTCATTCATTCATTCATTCATTCATTTTTTCATTCATTCATTCAATAATCCATTCATTCATTCATTCATTCATTCATTCATTCATATACATGTATTTATTCATTCATTCATTCATTCATTTATTTATTCATTCATTCATTCATTCATTCATTCATCTATTCATTCATTCATTCATTCATTCATTCATTCATTCATTCATTCATTCATTCATTCATTCATTCATTCATTCATTCATTCATTCATTTATTCATTCATTCATTCATTCATTCATTCATTCATTCATTCATATACATGTATTCACCCATTCATTCTATAGTATACATCAACTAACTGTATTTTGCCTAATTATACTTGATACGTTTTACATGGAAAAATACTGCGCCCTATGGTAGTTGTGTTTATTTTAATTGGATATTGTGTTAGTTTTAGCCGGAGTTACATGGCCAATTACACGATAAATTTCATTCTAAATTTAATTAACATGTTTTCGTTTTTGGTGAAGGTAATTTTGCAAGCAATTTTGTTTTCAAATTAATGAAATATGCTAGACAATTCAGGGACAGATAGAGACATGCATCGAATAATTTATATCAGATTTTACCAATAAAAACGAAAGTTAATTAAATGTTCGTGGCTGTTAGATGTCTGTATCCCCTGTATTAATATTTTATGTCACTGTTAGATGCAATGCTAGTTATTAGGATTGTTAGCCACTTTTCCTATCCCAATAACCCTCAAGGCGCTGAAAGTTTTGATATAAACCATGGAGACCAAAGTTATCAATTTGTGATATCATGATGAATTCAACTGTATGATTGCGATATCATAGTAACGGGAGCTGCATGATTGTGATACCATGATGAATTCAATTACATGATTGCGATATCAAAGTAAATTGAGCTTCATGTTATTTTAGCGACATCATAATGAACTCAACTGCATGATTACAAGACCACAATAACGTCAACAGCACGCTTGTGAAACCGCGTACACTAGTGACTCAAGCGATATAATATTATGAAAGAGCAATATGAGTTATTTTACATAACCTGTTAAATACAATGTGTAGCTTGTTGTTACTATCTACATCTGTAAGTAATACAATTGTTATCAAGACAAATAGAGTTAGAGTGGAATAGATGTAATAATAATTCAGGGCGAGTTGGATCTGTTAATCACCACACACAATTATAGTGCAATTTATCAACGATGTCGCCTTTCTATTAACGTGAATGTTATTTTATAAACCCCCCGAGAGGGTATGGATTCCTATCCTGAAAATAGATAACATTAAAATAACCCATGTTGACTTTTGGATTCATAAATAGGCTAGAATGTATTCTATCACGAAAAATATTATTGACTTTATATAATTCATTATTTTGATCACATCTCAATTACTGTACACTAGCATGAGACTATGAACATACAAGTATTTCAAAATTACAGAGAAAACTATTAGAATAATGCATGGGGCTAGATATTCTTCACTCACCGATCCTCTATTTAATAAAAAAATTAGCTTCAATTCAAAGATTTATTTTAATTGAAATATTCTACTGTTTTACTATAAACTAATGAATAACAAACTTCCATATTACTACTTTTCTCATCAAGAAAAAGCAGCAAAAACAAGATATTTTCAGCTGTTTTCAGCTGATGGGACCTAGTCGTGACCTTCAGATGACCTTGCTACGAACTTGAGATAACAACCCTGTGAAATAAACTCAATTCCACCATGTTCACTCAGGTTGGGCCTTATCAATGTATATTGGCCATTGGTCAAAATATAACATCAGTGTCTTATTTGGACCATTTCTGCCATATCAGACAGTATTGACGAAAAGATGATTTGAAGGGGAGTGGTAAAAAAAACCTCCAACCCCTTTGTTATCCCTGTAACCTCTCGGGGGTGTTTTGGTGTAGGTCCGTGACGAGATCTAGGTATGCTCCAAGCCATCATATACATTACAAGTGGACATAATTTTAGTGAAACAACAAAAATAAACCTTTGTCAACCTTTAAGCCGATTTGACCTTGCTGTGACCTTGAGATAACCTCACCATGACATTGGGATAACTCCCATATGGAACCAAACACCAACCAGTGTCACCATGTGTACTGGGGTTGGGCTCCGACCGATTTATTGGAAGTGCTGGTCCAATAATCTACTTTCAACCATTTTGCGCTGATTTGACTTTGCTGAGATGACCTCAACATGACCTTGGGTTTCGAATCCATGGGAACAGATTAGAATAGGTGGCCACAGATCAAAACATTTGGGAGCGGTTTCAAATATGTTCTCACGGATTCGAATCTGTTCCAACATATTGCAATCTGTGGCTCTATGTTGGCTTGTCTCTTATACTTCTGTCGGGAGCTGGTTTCTAATGATTGGGAGGATAATCAGAACATGTGTGAGGCTTTTAATAGTAGGGTGAAAAACCTAATTTTTATGACCACTTTCTAGCTACGATGTTGTGATGATTGATTTGGCCTCCCTGAACGTTTTAAAAAATATTATTTGGCTTTTTAGGGGCGGTTAGGGACGTTTCCGAGGTGGGGCCTTATGGAGGATTTCAGAGTTACTAAGTCAACTGATGTTCTCTATGAGGTCGGGAATGTTTTTCTTCGATTGTAACTCCGAGTATGTGGTACTAACTAGGTCGTGATTGAAACAGTATGAATTAATCAATATAGGGAATTAAAATAAGCTGTAATGTTTTTGTGCGAGGGCCATGTCCTGTGTGAGTTGCACAATTTTTTTTTAACCGCCATTACTACTGTTATTACGTCGTTAAGTTTGCACCACTAGTCAATATCAGGGAATCTCCGCGCTCATAGCGACTGTGCTTGCATGGTCACATGACTCGGAGCTATCTGTTTATGCCACATTTATTGTACTTGCATGATATTATATTTAATTTTAAAAATACTATACAATTTTTACCGTTGTTTTATTGCATACTCCAGTTAGTGTAGCATAATTATGCACTTGTATATATTTTAGGTTTCTACGCTTTCCAGAGTGTCTTTTTTGCTACTATAATATAATTAGTATGCCATACATAGTAGCTATTTTATCTCTGGTTTTGGTGCGGGAAACAAAATGATAGACCTCTATGTTATCTTGGCAATGCCTTTTAATACATTTTTAGTAGTAGTCATTTATATTATCAAAATACCCAGGTTTTTTTTGGCAATGCCACTTAACATGATTTTAGTTGTGTATGTCATACCATGTATATTGTCATATTATTTTAACAAATTAACAATCTTGTATATACATGTATATATATCTCTTTCATTTCTATGACAAATACTTCTCCAATGACTTTTCTTTTCTGTCAATAAAATATCTGTCTGTCTGTCTGTATTGTATTGTATCAGCCAACCTATCAACCAGCCGGTCAGCTAGCCAACCAATCAGCCAACCTGTCAACCAGCCGGTAAGTTAGCCAACCAATCAACCAACCTGTTGACCAGCCGGTCAGTGAGCCAACCAATCAACCAACCTGTCAACCAGCCGGTCAGTTAGCCAACCAATCAACCAACCTGTCAACCAGCCGGTCAGTGAGCCAACCGATTAGCCAGCATGTCAACCAGCCGGTCAGTTAGCCAACCAATCAAACCAACCTGTCAACCAGCCTGTCATTGAGATACATCGCCAACCAATCAACCACCCATCCAGACAACCAGTTAGTCAGTTTGTCAGTCTCTGAATGAAGCTAACAGATTGGCTAGGATTTAATTTGTCCTTTTTTATCATCGAGCCAGCCGGCCATGGCTTATTTTCACAGCGATAACGACATTCGATTTTCTAGTGGAAAATATCAACCTTTAGAATCCATTTAATACTGCATTGCTTACAAAGGACTAGAAAAAAATGTATCATCGGCACTGGCTGATTAGATACTAGTCCCAATGTGGCCGAAACTGAACTCCCAACTGAAGGTTTCAGCCGCAGATTGAGCCCGACCAAAATCGTGGGACTTTTCTTTGGCCGGTCGTATCTAAGACTTGGTTTCGATCAGTTCAAGAATAGGTTGATTAGAATCAGCAACATTCCAGCTACATGATCGCATGCTCAGCGCATTTGTCACAACGTCGGTAAAAAGTTATGGGCATTTTTCAGACCTTGGGGTTTTATCGATCGCTCTCAGTCACCGTCATTTTGGAAAACGCAGATTTCCCCGTCTGAAACAAATACAACAATCCACGGCCTGTGTGGGCTCGTCCACGGCTGACTAGATAGGCTACTTGATCAGATTGTCTGGACCTGACCAGTTACGCAAACACGACACATTGGCCTAATGCTGTTTTAGTGTTGCGCCAGCGTCGTGGACGGTGGCTTAACATCAAAACAGCAGTTGGTTGAATCATAGCGTATTTGCTGCCCGTGGACACAATCTAATCCAAAGAAAGCCTATATCAGGTTCGTCTGAGATGTTCTTCATCATAACTACGAGCTCATGGAATTATTATTTGCGAATTTAGGATAAAAAGTTGTAATATAAAATGTAGCATTCCAATAAATACAATACAGTGAGTCAGTGAGTCAGTCAGTTAGTCAGTCAGCCAATCAGTCAGTCAGTCAGTCAGTCAGTCAGTCAGTCAGTCAGTCAGTCAGTCAGTCGCATTGACAATCAATCAACCTACGTTCTGTTAAAAAATATTTTTCTGGGCGCAACATATCATTTGGTCTCAGATGTAGTTGTTGAGGTAATTAGGAAATTAAAAACTATACACTGTCTGGTGAGTGATATTGACAATGTCTGGATTACATCATATAAATACCAGTTCATAGTATAAATGAAAAAATATATTAAAGCGACACAATCAAGCTAAAAACATTCTTTATATGTCCATAATATGTGAACATGTCCATAGACTAAAATTACAGAAATCTTTTGAATTTTGGGTTGCTGTGGCAACGTAGCCAGTGTGCTGAGGGCCCCATTTATCAGTTATTCCTGTATTTCTTATTTTCGACATGCAAGTCCGAAATTAAAATTTGTCTTTATTTATCTTACTACATCAGAGGGGACTTTTTTACTTTGATACAAACGCAGTTGGGTAGACACACAATCAGCCATTTAAACAGAAGTAGACATTTTTTATGAAAGACCCATTTCCCCACTTGTGCATGTTATGACGTGTGAATGTTGATTTTCTGTTACGCCGTCACTAACGTCCCCTAGGGGGCCCCACGAGTCCCTCTTGGGTTCCCCCAAGCCATCTATAAATCATGTGTTTTCTTATGCCTCCCATCTGGTCTTCTGGTCTCTTCCATGCTTTCTACACGTACATTTTCTCGTTAAGCATTCCACCCACACACTAATTCTTAGACACCATATCAACCACAATTGATGCTGACCCTACGCTGGCACAATGCTGTTATTTCAGATGCCACCTGAGCAGACGGTAGGTCTGGGCTTTTGGATAAGGTTGGGCAACAGTCTGCAACGCTTGACTAACAATATATTAAATCACTGATTTGAATCTGCCAGGTGTGTGGTAATTTCCAGTTTTAAACTAAGTGAGAAATGCATCGATCTAGAAACGGTAGAGCATGTAGAAGGCTTCACGATCGATGCAATAGGACGGAATCTCAATAGATAGAAAGTATGTAGTTGCATAAGAAAAGGTTCCACTATCGATCTGTCCTAGATTGAGCTGAACAGACACAATGCTTTATTTGCAAGAAAAAATTAGATGGCTTCAGCTCCATCATAATACATGGTTCCACTCTATATATCTATCCCAGATTGAGCTGAACTGGCAGTCACACAATGCTTTGTTCTCTAGGGAGACTTAGATGGCTTCAGCTCCATTATCACCACGTCCAATGTAAGCCAACAAAATGATCAGACACGCCAGAGTTCATTCACCTTTATAACCAGATTACCTTGTCCTCAACACAAACATGGCTGGTGGTTGCACGCTGTCTGAATTAGTGTGACTTAGTTAGCTCAGTTATGCGAAGCTGGATCTACCAGGATTTTACAGCATGTTGCTATGTGACACTTTGCGGCACATGAGTCAAATTATTCTTCCGTGGACTTTCCTCACTTGAAGTTGGGTCTCGCTGACGCAATCCACAACTTCAAGCGAGTGAAATTCGTGGACTGGGTACGCAATGCTAATTTTTTTCAGGTTGTTTTGTTACTATGTCAGTGTACATGGTCTCCATTACATGGTTTATACACAAATATTACAGCGCTGTAAGGGTCCAATTGAATATGACGTGTTGGATGATTCACATATTTTATAATGTAACCCATGTCTCTCCAGGCAAACACGATCCGCTGAATCGTTGTTAGTTTAGTGCTGGTCCATTGTCTGCGACGCTGGCCCAATGTGACCATGGTGACACCAACATTGGTTCAACGTGTGCTTAGTGTGTAGCTGGTTTTCAATTAGCGAATCTGACTTGTCTTCTTTGGATTCAGCTCCTTTGAACTAGGGCTGAGAAAGCTTTCAAGAGTTCCTAAGGTCTAATTATCTTTATAATGTGTGAGCGACGTGATAGGCAGAGCTCTGTCACGTGTCTGTCATGTGATGTGTAATCCGTGCTGTGATTGGTCACCTGTCGCGGTCACGTTTCAGTCGGGTGGTCTATCCACCTTTGTGAGAGATTTCTTTTGACAGGATATCTTAACTCTTAAAGTGCCAAATTGAATAATTTAAATTTTTACCCACCTGAAATTGTGTCTCGCTACCGCGACCCACAACTTACACAAATCACTCATAATAATTTTGTTTAATTTGAGACTAAACATTTGCAAAATTTGATGTTTAAACACACATTTCGTTCCCATTAATTGCGAAAGGATTTAAAACCAATATGGTCGTGTTTAGCGATAAAGTGTAAACATGACGGAATAATCACAGGAAACACATGAATCTGACCCAATGCTGACCTGTTGTTGTACCAACATTGTATCAATGCATCGCGTTTGCTGGGATACAACTATTGCCATGTGATCTTTTCGGTGCAAATTTTCCATGTCACCCTCATGGATAAGATTGTGCAGGACTTTTAATATATTGCATTTTACAATGTTTATAAATATTGGGATTTCTGTATATAACCTCAACAGTAAAAATAACAAATACAAAAAAAAACAGCACTGCCAAGTTATGTGACAGCTGAATAGCTATGTTGACATGTGCTCTATAATCTGTAAAATGATTGGCGGACCACAGTCACAAACCTGTCACGTGGTGGGCAATCTATTATGATTGGCAGACTGAGGTCATGTGACAGTCACGTGCTTTGTAATCCCACTTTTTTATGGGAAATCTTCTCATTGTGGCTTCACCTACTACATCAATAATTATCTATCAGTTCACTTCCAAGGTGTAAACCTTCACTGTCATTTCTAAGCCGTTAATTGCTAAAAGTTGACAAAGGACATTGTGACCTTATATATCTTTATATTAAAACCTCTGATTATAGGATGTTTCAATATAAAGATATGTGTTAAGCGTTATTTTACTCAGCACTGACAAACATCCTATGTTTACTCAACATTGCCAGCTTGGAGCTACGTGCACCGGCCTAATGTCCGTAATTGGCTCTGTCAAAACGCAGGATAATAGCCGTAAAATAAGAATAAACCACTATTTTAAAAGGAGTACATCAAGTACAGGCTTCTAAGGCTACGACTTACTCACTCGAACTACGAGAGGTCCGCGATTAAATAACAGTCTTATCAGAAAAAATAAAATATGAGTGAAAATTGAAAATAACTGATTTTTTACTTCAAAAAATATTTCATTTTTTAAATGTATGCTTTACTGTAAAATGTCTTCTAAGCGTCACACATAATTTGTCGCTCTTAATGGACGGCAAATGTTGATGCCTGTGATCTTAATACATGATGGTCAGCCTGACATGGAGATGTCTGTCTCCGGGGACTGGTATTTATTGACAATAACTGTTTAGGGGTCTTGTCAAGTTGAAAAAAATCCAAAAATCCGAGAAAAACTCGGATTGGTCAGACGACACCCACCCACCCCATTATCAAAGTTTTCATTTTTTTTGGAAACATTTGGAAACATTAAAACAATACAAAAAACACGAAAAAACAAACAATTTCCAAAAAAAGCAAAATCCGAGTTGGGGCTTGACCCACCCACCCACTTACGAGTTTTTTCTCGGATTTTTGGATTTTGTTTAACTTGACAAAACCCCTTAGGGAGATGTCATTTATTGATTCTGCTATATGGGGGATTCATCCAGTGTTCTTCCAGTTTTCTAAATTGTTCCAATTGGTGAGATTTATTATATGTATTCAGCATGCCAGACGACGTAGTGGAGATAAATTGAGCGAAGGCGTTAATAATTGAATAAAACGGAGGTGTACTTTATATCAATCACGTTCTGCAGCCGGCGCACCACCCTTATCCGGCTCCAACGTCCAAGATCTTCTTTCATCACCACCCTTGTCCGGCTCTAACGTCCACCAGGATTTTCTTTCATTTGAAGCTAGATTTTCTGCTATTTTTTTGCTGAAATCACAAATATCCATGGTATTTCCATCACTGCTCCTTTTTTTATGATTCAGTGCTGACGTGGTCTTTCAATTGTTTTTTTTGTGAGTCAGTACTGATTTATGACGATTTATTTCCTTTGACCTTGTCAGATCTCTAGGGCGGGGCCCTGGTGCAGTGGGTAAAGCGGCCTGCATGGAAAGTCGGAGATCGCGGGTTTGAAACTCATTCTGGTCTTCAAGTTTCAAAGACACAGACATAATGTTTCTGCCCCGCTTACTCATGAAGATTCAATTTGTGAGGAGCCTCCGTGACCGAGAGATAGCGTGCTCGGCCTCAGACCACCAGAGATCGAATTTCGAGTCCTGTGTCTGGAGGGGAGTGTCATCTCATTCATCTCACCATCCTCAGGTCGTTTTCCTGGTCCAGTTTAGCCTATTCGTGCACAAATGTGGCCTAAAATCAAAAAACCACATGGACAATTGAAATGATCTATTTGAACATCAAGACGTTAAAAGCACGATTGTATAAGAAAAATCTTAAATCAAATGTCAGCCTGAATACTTACTGCTGGCACAGTGAGCCAACCACAATATGCCGCGCTGCAACCGGTATCTCTATTAGCCCGTTCAGTTTTTATACGTCAGAATCTGACGTCTGTATACGTCAGATTCTAACGTATAAAGATGGTCCTCACACTGAAATAATTAATTTTTTTTAAATGGCGTATACCCATAACATAGGTATTCTAATGAACCAGAAAAAGCTAATAAAGACTTTTATGATGATTTCAAATAAAAAAAAACTATTTCAGCGTTGTAAGGTTTAGTAATTATATAGCGGTATACTTCTAACTATGGGTTTGAAAGTGTCACATACCAACACGCTGTGAAATCCTTGTAGACCCTCGTTCACACAAATGAATCAATCAAAGCGTATCATGCTAATTCAGACAGCGTGCGGCCACCAGCCATGTTTGTGTTGAGGTCAATGTAATCTGGTTATAAGAGTGAATGATCTGATCATTTTGCGTGTCTGATCATTTATCACGTGGTGATAATGGAGCTGAAGCTATATCAGTCTGTCTGGAGACAATAAGCATTGTGTTCAGCGCAAACTGGAAACATCGATATCGTAAATGTATATTATGTAACTACTTCTTTGTCATCTGCGGGAATGCAGCCCTTTGAAGCGAGATTGGAGCTGAAGCCATATCGGTCTCTCTAGAGAACAAAGCATTGTGTGACTGTCTGTTCCGCTCAATCTGGAAACATCGATATTGGAACTTTATATTATGTAACTACCTTTTTGTGATCTGTTGGCATGCAGCCCTTTGAATAGAGATTTGTCATCCATAGACAATTCGAATGTTAGTGAAGACAGGCCAATATTAATCCGTTATTTTTTTTTAATTTTCACCGACTTGAAGTTGTGTCTCGCTATCGCGAATCACAACTTGAAGTGGGTGATAAATTCTAATATCTGTATAACTTACATATATTGATGTTCAAACGGTCCAATATAATTGATTTCCCTTCTGTTTGCATCGTCTGTATGTTTTCTTTCTCCGCCTATATGCCTGCCGCTATGGTTTCTGTTATGTGAATGATGGATGAGGTATTGTGCCAATTCGTGTTTAAAAGCTTTTAAGCCCTCACGATGCATCAAAGCAGCATTTTACATGCCTGAAAACAGACTTAATTTTCTTACAACCAAGGGTTTTAAAACGAAAATTTCCATGAAACTGGTTTGCCAATACATGGCAATTTTCTTCAATTTTTAGACCACATCAAATCATTTTCCTCCACTACAAGTCGAGAATTGCGACAGCAATTTGCGGCTTGTAGAGGATGAAGATGACAATGGTAAAGTCAGACTTCAAATGGTTGAGATATTTTCAATGGACGGCTCACAATAATATAAATTGTTCACCTGTGTAAATTAATCTGCTACATAGATAGTCATACATTGTGAAGTGTTCTCATTAGCCATTGTGAACTTTCCTTTTCCTTCCTAATCAACTCAAATAAAGTCGGAGCAAAGATGCAACACAATCTCTGTTAGTCGTAAGACAAATAGAAATACTGACTGGCTATAATACAGACCGCATTGTAGAAGACATGGAATATGGAAAACAAACAAGATATTTTAACACATGTGAATTGTATACATTGTCACGTCTTTATATTAATTGATTTTGTCCTGTCCTGGCTCTAATGATGAAAGGTAAGGGTTGAAAAAGTGATGTTGTAATGGTGTTAATTTCCTTTAGGATTATCTCTACAAAAACGACATCTGACCCATCTGTGTCCTATGATGACGACCAGCTTATCCTGTCTATTTTATTCTATTCTATTCTTTTGTATTCTATTCTACTCTATTCTATTCTATTCTAATCCGCTCTGTTCTGTTCTGTTCTGTTCTATTCTATTCTATTCTATTCTATTCTATTCTAATCCGTTCTATTCTATTCTATTCTATTCTATTCTATCCTATTCTATTCTATTCTATTCTATTCTATTCTATTCTATTCTATTCTATTCTATTCTATAGTGAGTGAGTGAGTGAGTGAGTGAGTGAGTGAGTGAGTGAGTGAGTGAGTGAGTGAGTGAGTGAGTGAGTGAGTGAGTGAGTGAGTGAGTGAGTGAGTGAGTGAGTGAGTGAGTGAGTGAGTGAGTGAGTGAGTGAGTGAGTGAGTGAGTGAGTGAGTGAGTGAGTGAGTGAGTGAGTGAGTGAGTGAGTGAGTGAGTGAGTGAGTGAGTGAGTGAGTGAGTGAGTGAGTGAGTGAGTGAGTGAGTGAGTGAGTGAGTGAGTGAGTGAGTGAGTGAGTGAGTGAGTGAGTGAGTGAGTGAGTGAGTGAGTGAGTGAGTGAGTGAGTGAGTGAGTGAGTGAGTGAGTGAGTGAGTGAGTGAGTGAGTGAGTGAGTGAGTGAGTGAGTGAGTGAGTGAGTGAGTGAGTGAGTGAGTGAGTGAGTGAGTGAGTGAGTGAGTGAGTGAGTGAGTGAGTGAGTGAGTGAGTGAGTGAGTGAGTGAGTGCGTGCGTGAGTGAGTGAGTGAGTGAGTGAGTGAGTGAGTGAGTGAGTGAGTGAGTGAGTGAGTGAGTGAGTGAGTGAGTGAGTGAGTGAGTGAGTGAGTGAGTGAGTGAGTGAGTGAGTGAGTGAGTGAGTGAGTGAGTGAGTGAGTGAGTGAGTGAGTGAGTGAGTGAGTGAGTGAGTGAGTGAGTGAGTGAGTGAGTGAGTGAGTGAGTGAGTGAGTGAGTGAGTGAGTGAGTGAGTGAGTGAGTGAGTGAGTGAGTGAGTGAGTGAGTGAGTGAGTGAGTGAGTGAGTGAGTGAGTGAGTGAGTGAGTGAGTGAGTGAGTGAGTGAGTGAGTGAGTGAGTGAGTGAGTGAGTGAGTGAGTGAGTGAGTGAGCTAGTGAATATTACTTGACAATGATAATGTGGCGTTTTTCGTTGAATCATCCATAGCGTAAATTTATATTATGTAACCACCTTTTTGTGATCTGTTGGCATGCAGCCCTTTGAATCGAGATTTGTCATCCATAGACAATTCTGAATGCTAGTGCAGACAGGCCAATATTAACCCGTTATTTTTTAAATTTTCCTTGACTTGAGGTTGTGTCCCGCTAACACGAATCACAACTTGAAGTGGGTGATAAATGATGTTTACCTTACATATATTGATGTTCAAACGGTCCAATATAAGTGATTTCCCTTCTGTTCACATCGTCTGTATGTTTTCTTTGTCCGCCTATATGCCTGCAGCTATGGTTTCTGTTATGTGGAAGATGGATAAGGTATTGGGCCAATTTGTGTTTACAACCTTTTAAGCCCTGGCGATGCATTAAAGCATCATTTAACATGCCTGAAAACATACTTAATTTTCTTACAACCAAGGGTTTTAGAACGAAAATTTCCATGAAACTGATTTACCAATACATGGTAATTTTCTTTAATTTTTAAACCACATCAAATCATTTTCATCCACTACAAGTCGAGAATTGCGACAGCGATTCGCGGCTTGTAGTGGATGAAGATGACAATGGTAAATTCAGGCCTGAAAGGGTCAAGTGGTTTTCAATGGACGGTTCACAATAATATAAATTGTTCCCCTCTGTATATTAAACTGTTACATAGATAGTCATACATTGTGAAGTGTTCTCATTAGCCATTGCGAAGTTTCCCTTTCCTTCCTAATCAACTGAAATAACGTCGGAGCAGAGATGCAACACAATCTCCGTTGGTCATAAGACAAACAGAAATACTGACTGGCTATAATACAGACCGCATTGTGGACGACCTGAAATATGTAAAAGTATTTTAAAAGATATTTTATCACATGTGAATTGATAACATTGTCACGTCTTTATGCTAAATGTATTTTGTCCTGTCCTGGCTGTAGTGATGGGAAGGGTTGAAAAAGTGATGTTGTAATGGTCTTAATTTCCTTTAGGATTTTCTTTACAAAATCGGTTCCCGCTCTCGGCGGTTTGAAAGAAACAAAATTGTTTCTTCCCCATCCACGTGTGAATTTCGAATCCTGTGTCTGGAGGACAGTGTCATCTCAATCAACTCACCATCCTCAGGAGGTTCTCCTGGCCCAGTTTAGCCTATATGTGCACAAAGGTGGCCTAAAGCTCGATTCATTTCACTTCTATTCTATTCTATTCTATTCTATAGTGCCAGACAACGGAGTGCAGATAAATTGAGCGACGACGTTAATAATTGAATAAAACGGAAGTGTACTATATAAATCACGTTCTGCAGCCCTTGTCCGGCTCCAACGTCAACCAGGATTTTCTTTCATTTGTAGCTAGATTTTATGCGCTTGCTAAAATCACAATTATACCATGGTATATACCAGGGTTGAAAAAGTGATGTTGTAATGGTCTTAATTTCCTTTAGGATTATCTTCACAAAAACGTCATCTGAGCCATCTGTGTCCTATGATGACGACCAGCTTATCCTGTCTATTTTATTCTATTCTATTCTATTCTATTCTATTCTATTCTATTCTATTCTATTCTATTCTATTCCATTCCATTCCATTCTATTCTATTCTATTCTATTCTATTCTATTCTATTCTATTCTATTCTATTCCATTCCATTCCATTCCATTCTATTCTATTCTATCCTATTCTATTCTATTCTATTCTATTCTATTCTATTCTATTCTATTCTATTCCATTCCATTCCATTCCATTCCATTCTATTCTATTCTATTCTATTCTATTCTATTCCATTCCATTCCATTCCATTCTATTCTATTCTATTCTATTCTATTCTATTATATTATATTCTATTCTATAGTGCCAGACAATGGAGTGCAGATAAATTGAGCGAAGACGTTAATAATTAAATAAAACGGAAGTGTACTATATAAATCACGTTCTGCAGCCCTTGTCCGGCTCCAACGTCAACCAGGATTTTCTTTCATTTGAAGCTAGATTTTATGCGTTTGCTAAAATTATAATTATACCATGGTATTTCCATAACATTGTCACGTCTTTATGTTAAATGTATTTTGTCCTGTCCTGGCTCTAGTGATAAAGGTGAGGGTTATGTGATGTGATGTTGTAATGGTGGTAATCCTTACAGCGCGCGGATCGACTTAAGACGTCAGAATCTGACGTCTGTAGACGTGAGATTCTGACGACTAAAGTCGATCCCCGCACTGTAAGAATAAGAATATTTCTAATGGCCGTAGACCCATAACTTAGATATTCAAATGAATCAGAAAGAGCTAACTGGGACATTTATGGTGATTTCAAATGAAAAAAAACCATTTGGTTGCGATTTTTTTTGCAAATTAATTCAGCGCTTTAAGGGTTAATTTCCTTTAGGAATATCTCTACAACATCGTCCTCTGATCCATCTGTGTCCTGTGATGGCGACCAGCTTATCCTGTCTATTCTATTCTATTCTATTCTATTCTATTCTATTCTATTCTATTCTATTCTATTCTATTCTATTCTATGCTATTCTATTCTATTCTATTCTATTCTATTCCATTCTATTCTATTTTATTCCATTCCATTCCATTTCATTCCATTCCATTCCATTCCACTCCATTCCATTCCATTCTATTCTATTCTATTCTATTCTATTCTACTCTATTCTATTCTATTCTATTCTATTCTATTCTATTCTATTCTATTCTATTCTATGAGTGAGTGAGTGAGTGAGTGAGTGAGTGAGTGAGTGAGTGAGTGAGTGAGTGAGTGAGTGAGTGAGTGAGTGAGTGAGTGAGTGAGTGAGTGAGTGAGTGAGTGAGTGAGTGAGTGAGTGAGTGAGTGAGTGAGTGAGTGAGTGAGTGAGTGAGTGAGTGAGTGAGTGAGTGAGTGAGTGAGTGAGTGAGTGAGTGAGTGAGTGAGTGAGTGAGTGAGTGAGTGAGTGAGTGAGTGAGTGAGTGAGTGAGTGAGTGAGTGAGTGAGTGAGTGAGTGAGTGAGTGAGTGAGTGAGTGAGTGAGTGAGTGAGTGAGTGAGTGAGTGAGTGAGTGAGTGAGTGAGTGAGTGAGTGAGTGAGTGAGTGAGTGAGTGAGTGAGTGAGTGAGTGAGTGAGTGAGTGAGTGAGTGAGTGAGTGAGTGAGTGAGTGAGTGAGTGAGTGAGTGAGTGAGTGAGTGAGTGAGTGAGTGAGTGAGTGAGTGAGTGAGTGAGTGAGTGAGTGAGTGAGTGAGTGAGTGAGTGAGTGAGTGAGGAGTGAGTGCATATTACTTGACATTGATTTTGTGGCGATATCGCGACAGAAGGAAGCATGAAGATTGATAACATTTACTGATTCAATGTTGGCCCACCGCCAAGGTGGGTGCATTGTGTTTCTCTGGAAAGTCTGCCTGGCATAGAGATATATATTTAACAGAGGGACATGGTTCATTCCCACTTAGAGAGTCAGAGCAGTGGAGTGGGCGATAATTGGATTGTTAGCAATCTGTCTATCATGAGGATCATGAGATAAACAAAGAGACAAGGCAGACACTTCGATCAATTAGGGATTGGTTCACCAGGAGTTGACCCCACCTGACCTCTGGTATTCAGGGAGTGTCCAGTGATCACATGCTTCATTGGTTTTGATCTCAGGTGGTCGAGTGTTTTGTTTTGTTAAAGTGATGTACGGCAGACGCCTGGCTGCTTTGACGTAGACATTACCCCTTTCAGCGCACGGACCGACTTTAGACGTCAAAATCTGCTGTCCATGCACGCCAGATTTAGACGTTAGAATCTGATGTCCATGCACGTCAAATTTTGTCGTCAAAAGTCGATCCCCGCCCATAAAGACTTAAAAAAAATAATAAAGGCCACAGACCCATAAAATAGGTATTCAAATAATTCAGAAAGAGCTAACTTCATGTTGACTTCAAATTGAAAAAACCCGTTGCTTTCCATGGTTTATGCAAGCATATTTCAGCTTTGTAAGGGTTAGGACAGACAATGCTAACATTTATATGTGACAATACAAAACACATTTACAAAACTAATCCATTGTGTCTCAAATAGCTAATAATGCCCAGTACAAATACCCTCAAGCTTGTTTTTTCCCGCGTCATCCAACACTGCACCCTCTATCTTTCCGGTTCACAAAACTCATCAGTCAGATTTCTTCAATTACCAGCAATGAATGATTGATTAGTAAATCAAAATATGTACGGTTATTTTATATCAGAAAAAATAATAAAATATAAATTCAAAAACTCAAAGCTTAGTCATTACTTAGTATTTTATATTGTATCTACGAAAACTAGCCCCATGGTTCAAAGCCAAACGCGCATGTAATTTTGACTGAAACAGAAACATATTTTTTAACTAATATATTTAAATGCTACTTTCGTACAATTAAATTACAGTGAAAAAACATTACTTTACAATATAATACTAATCATATATATGTTTTTTTGGGTGATTAGAAAAGTTAAATAATTATTTATGTATTAAATGGAGTCAGCTTCAACTTTGAATCAGACTAATACCCGTTTAATAGACACCCGTATTAAACCAGGAATTGTTGGATTCTAGAACAGCTGTGTCCGTGATGGGATGCAGTATAGTTACTTGGGGACTAATAGAAAATTGTACTGTGGCTTCACAATGGCAGCCAAATGTGTTCAGCACAATCTATAAACATGTCCACCAGAATATACTAAAAAAGTTGTTCAGATCATATTTCGAAGATATCCGGTATTACGTGTCCCATATTAAAACCAAACATGTCTGCGATGATCACGTCATCTGAATGTGATCTATTTTTCCCCACTCAGGCTGTATCTTTGGTCAGGTTACATCGCATGTAACATGATACGCTGCACCAACGCTGGGCAAACGCCACAGATGTTGGTTCAGCATTGTGATGACATCCCGAAATGCACAAGACTTTCGGCCAGTTTGTAGACGTCAGATGACATGGCACGGCATGACATGATATGGGATGATATGGTACATGTATGATTTGGCATGACATGACACGGCATGACATGACATGGCATGGCATGCATGACATGCACGGCTTGGCATGGCACGCCATGCATGGGACGGCATGGCGTGACGGCATACTATGGCATGACATGACATATCATGGCAAGCCATAACATCACATGCCATGGCTTGGCATGGAGTGGCCTGACAAGGTATGACATGTGCGATGTAATGTTTTCAATAGTTCCCCATATATTGGTCTACTAAAATCATGTCATGCCATGCAATATCATAAGGACAATATATCACGTTAGGATTAATTTGTTTGTTATTTTTCATTTTTTAATGAATGAGTGAGTAGTATATACTCAAGTATAATAGACCATCTGATAGTATAAGACCAAATTTAATACCATTTGAATATAATCTATATCGAGACAGTATAATCGAACAACGAACATAATTATTTACCAAGAAATATTTTGATGCTTTTTCTTGTAGCTAAATATTTTAAAGCTGTTAAAATCGTCCCCTCAAATTTTAAGGCGGCTGAAATAAATATTCATCTGTCAGATGGTAAACCCAGCAAATACAAGACGTTGACCCAATGTTGTTTTAATGTTGGCCCACCGTCTTCGACGTCGGTCCAACATTAAAATAACATTGGGACAACGCCTCGTGTTTGCTGGGAAGATCTATGTGGGAACAACCGCGCGCGTAACTGACAACGCTGTTTCTATGTTGATTCAATGCTGTGCCACCGTTAAAATGGGTGCAAACGGGTATACTGATGTGTTTGGAGAATTGCAGAGACAGATATATTTAATGGAGGGACCTGCCTTATTCATGCTTAGCGAGCCAGAGTGGTAGAGTGGGCGATAATTGGATTGTTAGCAGCTGCACACCTGCAGTGATTACCATCAGGATCATGAGAGAAAAAAAGAGACAAGGCAGAGACTTAGATAAATTAGGAATTGGTACACCAAGAATTGACCCCATCTGACCTTTAGTGCTCAAAGAGAAGTGTCCTACAGTGCGGGGATCGACTTTAGTCGTCATAATCTGACGTCTGTAAACGTCAGATTATGACGATTCCAGCACCCTAAGAGTAAAAATATTTGTTGTGGCCGTAGACCCATAACGTAGTTATTCAAATGAATCGGAAAAAGCTGACTAAGACATTTATAATGATTTAAAATTGAATAAAACCCTTTGGTTTTCCTGCTTGATACAAAAATAATTCTGCGCTTTAAGGGTAAAGCTTCATTGGTTACAGTTTGCCAGCTCTGGTGGTGAATTTGGTAAATTGTACACCAGACACCTGGCTACCTTAACCCTCTGAACACTCACGATGTATCAAAGCACAATTTGGCACTTCTGAGAAATGACTTAAACTCCTGAAACCTAAGTATTTTAGAACGAGCATTTTCATGAAAATGACTTTTTTCATTTGCCACCCACTTCAAGTCATCTTCATACACTACAAGTAGAGAATTGTGACAGCAATTCGCGGCTTGTAGTGGATGAAGATGACAATGGTAAATTCATGCTTGAAAGGGTTAGATCGCTGACATGTCTTTGTATAAACCATGGAAACCAGTATGAAGTCATCATAAATATCTTAATCAGCTCTTTCTGCTTCATTTGAATACCTATGTTATGGATCTCTGCCCATTATAAATACTCTCTAAATTACTCTTTTTAGACGTCAGAATTTGACGTCTACAGACGTCAGATTATGAGGTGTAAAGTCGATCCCCGCACTTTGAATGTTACTATAGACAATAATAACATGTATTTTACGAGGCAGATCGTGATAATGTAGCCAAATGTAACACCTTTCTGGCTAACAAACCCCATTCATCATGTCTCACATCATGTAGCCAAATGTAACACCTTTCTGGCTAACAAACCCCATTCACCGTGTCTCACTTCATGTAACCGTAATGTAACACCTTTCTGGCTAACAAACCCCATTCATCTTGTCTCACATCATGTAACCGAAATGTAACACCTTTCTGGCTAACAAACCCCATTCATCATGTCTCACATCATGTAACCGAAATGTAACACCTTTCTGGCTAACAAACCCCATTCATCGTGTCTCACATCATGTAACCGTAATGTAACACCTTTGGATCAGACTAATACCCGTTTAATAGACACCCGTATTAAACCAGGAATCGTTGGATTCTAGAACAGCTGTGTCCGTGATGGGATGCAGTATAATTACTTGGGGACTAATAGAAAACTGTACTGTGGCTTCACAATGCCAGCCAAATGTGTTCAGCACAATCTATAAACATCAGAAGATACTAAAAAAGTTGTTCAGCTCACATTGCCAAGATATCCGGTATTACGTGTCCCATATTAAAACCAAAATTGTCTGCGATGATCACGTCATCTGGATGTGATCTATTTTTCCCGACTCAGGCTGTATCTTTGGTCAGGTTACATCGCGTGTAGTAACATGATACGCTGCACCAACGCTGGCCGAACACCACAGACGATAGCTCAGCATTGTGATGACATCTCGAAATGCACAAGACTTTCGGCGCGGGACCGTCTCTAGACGTCAGAATCCGACCTTTGTAGACGTCAGATGACATGGCACGGCATGACATGATATGGCATGATATGGTACATGTATGACTTAGCAGGACATGACACGGCATGACATGACATGGAATGGCATGCATGTCATGCACGGCTTGGCATGACACGCCATGCATGGGACGGCATGGCATGACAGCATACTATGGCATGGCATGACATATTATGGGATGGCATGACATGACATGCCATGGATTGGCATGGCGTGGCCTGACAAGGTATGACATGTGCGATGTAATGTTTTCAATAGTTCCCCATATATTGGTCTACACTCACTCCGACGTTTGTAGACGTCAGATGACATGGCACAGCATGACATGATATGGCATGATATGGTACATGTATGACTTAGCATGACATGACACCGCATGACATGACATGGCATGGCATGCATGTCATGCACGGCTTGGCATGACACGCCATGCATGGGACGGCATGGCATGACAGCATACTATGGCATGGCATGACATATCATGGGATGGCATGACATGACATGCCATGGATTGGCATGGCGTGGCCTGACAAGGTATGACATTGTGCGATGTAATGTTTTCAATAGTTCCCCATATATTGGTCTACTAAAATCATGTCATGCCATGCGATATCATAAGGACAATATATCACGTCAGGATTAATTTGTTTCTTATTTTTCGTTTTTTAATAAATGAGTTAGTAGTATCGACTCAAGTATATTATACTATCTGACAGTATTAGTCCAAATTTAATACCATTTGAATATAATCTATATCGAAACAGTATAATCGAACAACGAACATAATTATTCACCAATAACTATTTTGATGCATTTTCTTGTACCTAAATATTTTAAGGCGGTTAAAATCGTCTCCTCAAATTTTAGGCGGCTGAAAAAAAAATGCATCTGTCAGATGGTAAGATCCATGTGCGAGCAACTGCGCGCGTAACTGACGACGCTGTTCCTATGTTGATGCAAAGCTGTGCCACCGTCAAAATGGGTGCAGTCGGGTATACTGATGTGCTTGGAGAATTGTAGAGACAGATATATTTATTGGAGCGACCTGCCTTATTCATGCTCAGCGAGCTAGAGCGGTAGAGTGGGCGATAATTGGATTGTTAGCAGCTGCACACCTGCAGTGATCACCATCAGGATCATGAGAGAAAAAAAGAGACAAGGCAGAGACTTAGATCAATTGGGGATTGGTTCACCAAGAATTGACCCCATCTGACCTCTAGTGCTCAGAGAGAAGTGTCCAGCGATTTTAACTCTTACAGTACGGGGATCGACTTCAGTCGTCAGAATCTGACGTCTCTAGACGTCAGATTTTGACGACTAAAGTCGACTCCAGCACTCTAAGAGTAAAAATATTTATTGTGGTCGTAGACCCATAACATAGGTATTCAAATGAATCGGAAAAAGCTGACTAAGACTTTATAACGATTTAAAATTGAATAAAACCCTTTGGTTTTCCTGCTTGATACAAAAATAATTCTGCGCTTTAAGGGTTAAGCTTCATTGGTTACAGTTTGCCAGCTCAGGTGGTGAATTTGGTAAATTGTACGCCAGACACCTGGCTACCTTAACCCTCTGAACACTCACGGTGTATCAAAGCACAATTTGGCACCTCTGAAGAATGACTTAAATTCCTGAAACCTAAGTGTTTTAGAACGAACATTTTCATGAAAATGACTTTTTTATTTGCCATCCACTTCAAGTCATCTTCATCCACTACAAGTTGGGAATTGTGACAGCAATCGCGGCTTGTAGTGGATGAAGATGACAATGGTAAATTCATGCTTGAAAGGGTTAGATCGCTGACATGTCTTTGTATAAACCATGGAAACCAGTATGAAGTCATCATAAATATCTTAATCAGCTCTTTCTGCTTCATTTGAATACCTATGTTATGGATCTCTGCCCATTATAAATACTCTCTAAATTACTCTTTTTAGACGTCAGAATTTGACGTCTACAGACGTCAGATTATGAGGTGTAAAGTCGATCCCCGCACTTTGAATGTTACTATAGACAATAATAACATGTATTTTACGAGGCAGATCGTGATAATGTAGCCAAATGTAACACCTTTCTGGCTAACAAACCCCATTCATCATGTCTCACATCATGTAGCCAAATGTAACACCTTTCTGGCTAACAAACCCCATTCACCGTGTCTCACTTCATGTAACCGTAATGTAACACCTTTCTGGCTAACAAACCCCATTCATCTTGTCTCACATCATGTAACCGAAATGTAACACCTTTCTGGCTAACAAACCCCATTCATCATGTCTCACATCATGTAACCGAAATGTAACACCTTTCTGGCTAACAAACCCCATTCATCGTGTCTCACATCATGTAACCGTAATGTAACACCTTTCTGGCTAACAAACCCCATTCATCGTGTCTCACATCATGTAACCGTAATGTAACACCTTTCTGGCTAACAAACCCCATTCATCATGTCTCACATCATGTAACAGTAATGTAACACCTTTCTGACTAACAAACCCCATTCATCATGTCTCATATCATGTAACCGTAATGTAACACACCTCTGGCTAACAAACCCCATTCATCGTGTCTCACATCATGTAACCGTAATGTAACACCTTTCTGGCTAACAAACCCCATTCATCGTGTCTCACATCATGTAACCGTAATGTAACACCTTTCTGGCTAACAAAACCCATTCATCGTGTCTCACATCATGTAACAGTAATGTAACACACTTCTGGCTAACAAACCGCATTCATCGTGTCTCACATCATGTAACCGTGATGTAACACACTTCTGGCTAACAAATCCCCTTCATCGTGTCTCACATCATGTAACCGTAAGTAACACACTTCTGGCTAACAAACCCCATTCATCAGATTGATTTGATTTTTCTCATCTGGTCACAGGGTCTACACTCGTCATTTTGAGAGCTTAAATGCTGCTGCAGGTTTATTTTCGGTTATGATATGCCATTTTGAAGGCATAACATCGTTAATTTTGGCGGGGTTTTCAAGTTTTATTTTTTATACAGAATCTTGAATATCTCACTTACTGCCGGGTTTCAGAATGTTCACCCTCCCTAAAAATGTGCCCCGGGGCCAGGTGGTGTACTATAAAAAAACACGTGGGTGAGGGTGATTTCGGAGCCAATTTTGGACTCAAACACCCCTTGGCTACAGGACTAGATGGTCTACAATCATTTTTCTCTGTAACGTTTGTTTCTTCCCCGCGTCATCGTAAAACCAAATCCCCACCCTGCATTTCGCCTTCCTCACAAAACGCCCACCATGTCATTGTTTGGCTCAGAAAAAATGGTGGCTGAGAATTTTGAGAAAAAAGTTTGATCAAGTTATCCCACCTATGATATTTGATGCTCATGCCGTACTTTAACAATGACAAGCACCATTTTGCATCTTTGCTTTTGAGATGATTGCTGTCTCGTCTTCAACACCGTGTTTCTTTGTTCAACAAGATGAATGACGTCATCTATACGTCATATATATATATATATCCCAGAAAACATTTGCATATCTCCAATGACGCATCTGCCGCTGAAGAAGTGTGAGTGGGCATTTTGGGCAGAGTGGGCGTTTTAGGCAAGTTCCCCGACAGAAAACAGTTTTCATCTGATATGTCAATATTCCCTGCATAACAAGTCCCCTTATCAAACCGGACACGTCCGCTGGGAACACGCCGTCAAAATGTTATCTGTTTGCCTTCTCATGCTCTGCAGGTGGATATGGTTAGGTTTCATCGCGTGCCAGACTCTGAATACAACACTGGGCCGCCGATCTTTGTTTTGTATGCCCCAGTTCAGCCTACATGTGCACAAATGTGACATAGAAACCCATCCATTGTTCATTCATTCATTCTTGCATACATTCATTCATTCACCCATTTATTCATTCATCTATTCATTCATTCATTCATTCATTTATTCATTCATTCATTCATTCATTCAATCATTCATTCATTCATTCATTCATTCATTCATTCATTTATTCATTCATTCATTCTTTCATTCATTCACCCATTCAGTCATTCGTTCGTTCATTCAGTTATTAGTTCTTTTATTCATTCATTCCTTCTTTCGTTTATCCCTTCCTTCCTTCCTTCCTTCCTTCCTTCCTTCCTTCCTTCCTTCCTTCCTTCCTTCCTTCCTTCCTTCCTCTCTTCCTCTCTTCCACTCTTCTCAAAAACCCAACCAAGTCTTTGACTAAAGTTTGCCGCTTTCGCCATTGACGGGCAACGTTTAATCGACATTTGATCAGTGTATTATACATAGTGTTTTCTGGGTTGATTGATTGTTTGGTTTACATAAGCGGGATGGTATGTCGGTATTCGTGGCTTTGAGGTATCGAATTCGAATCCAGGCTTGGTCGGATATTGGCCGTCCTGGTTGTGCGTATAATGCAGTGTTCGAAACTGCTCAAATGGAAGTTGCTGATGATAATGTGTGTATCTTAATGATTTTTGAAAAGAGTAGGACAAAATCATGTTTCCTGGGAAATGCCTAGTGTTTCTTTGACAACGATTTGTGTTCAACGTGATTGCTGGGTGGGTGTTAATGTGAACTGGGCATTTTAGGATATCAACAGAAAAACAAATCATAACGGAAACAACGCACAGCTTGACAGATCTATTGTTGTCTTTATTCTGACTGATTTCTGTCTGTTGTAGACACAAATACACCACCTACCGGGATTATATATCACGGCCAAATTTCACCAGCTGTATATCATGAGTTAAGGTAATATTATGAACAAGCAAGATATGGCCTTTATAATATTGGGGGGTGAGGGTGTTCCATTAATTTTCAAATCAATTTCACATTGAGAGCTATCCGAGGATCACATTTATTTTCGTCCCCTCCCTGCAAACACCCAGCGACTGAAAATGTGCCAGACAGACATGACATGGTTAAAACAAATTCCTGCCTTATTCGTCATGTACAGTGGCAGATAGATAGACAGGAAGAAAAACATATTTTGTTAATATATTTAAATGTAATTTTGACTTATAAGTCATAAACAAAGTTGATGGTCAACAAAAGAGCATTGAACTAATGTATCGTGCCTGTCAGGTATTTCATTCATTCATTCATTCATTCATTCTTTCATTCATTCATTCATTCATTCATTCATTCATTCATTCATTCATTTATTCATTCATTCATTCATTCATTCATTCATTCATTCATTTATTCATTTATTCATTCATTCATTCATTCATTCATTCATTCATTCATTCATTCATTCATTTATTCATTCATTCATTCATTCATTTATTTATTCATTCATTCATTCATTCATTCATTCATTCATTCATTCATTCATTCACCAATACATTTAATGGTTCAGATGAGGGGAGAATTAAAAGGTGGAGATTGAATCCCACTGTGTTCTAGATCTGGAATGAGAGAGTGTGTTCTACTTCGCTTTCTGTTTTGTGTGTAAATATATCGACACAGTGACATAAGTAGAATTTATCAATATTTCAAGAGACATTTCAACGACCATGACGATGACCATTACAATATTCGACACAGTGTGGATTCGACCTCGGTACCTCTAGGGGACATGTCCACGGCCGCACTATATATGTTTTGATCGTCCTGTTATTTGTGTACGTTTGCTCCTGGAATGTTTATCGTCAGACAAACGTTCCTTGGTGGATGGTCAAATAGGTGTAGAGCGATAGATCAAACAGAAACAGGCTGTGGTGGGCGGAGCTGCTCATAATGCTGCTGATGTAGATGCTGCTGTTGCAGCTGCTGCAACTATTGTTGCTGGATCTAATATATGTTGCTGCTGTTGGTGATGCTGATTTGGCTATAGCCGCTCCTGTTCCCCTGCTACTCTCATTGCTATCACCAGATGCCTTGCTATCATATCTATCGGTATTATCTTGTTGTCAGTTATGTCAGCTGAAGGCTGCTAAAGCTGTTGCTGTTTGTTTAGTTGATGATCATTTATCAACCGCTTCAGCTATTGGTCGCGGAGCTGAGGACATATCGTGTGTGATAAAATGGGGAGCAGATGGGCTGACAGCATCACATCTGGACAACCAGCAGCATGGCAGTGACTACTCTCATTGCTATCACCTCTACCGGTATTCCCTTGCTGTCAGTGACGCTACCTGAATGCCGTTAAGGCTGTTTCTGTTGGTTTAGTTGATGTTGGCTTAGATGATGACCAATCAGCAGTCGCTGTTAGAGGTCTGTGTTCAGCTATTTGGCGCGGAGTGGGTGATAAAACAGACTGACAGCATTACATCTGGACAAGCAGCCAGCATAGCAGTGACAACGACACGAAGAGATCAGGAAAGCACTTATGTTGTCTACTGTTGCTTGTTCAAGAAGGTGATTTTTTGTTATGTAACTGCCGAGCTATATAGGACATGACAGCATGAACATCATCACATGATGTTTATTTTACATTTTCAAGAAAGTGTTTTGTATTTTCCTACTAAGGAGTCTTGGAGAAACAGTGCTTGCGATTGTCAGTTTCAACCGTATCATGGGAGGTATGGAATGTGTATAGGCCTCATGACCGGTGTTATGTGCACAGCAATAGTGAATGTATTCATTAGCAACACAGTAGATGTGGTTAGAATGACACAGAGTCTTAACCTAGTGTATCTTGATGACATCTAGCTCACCTGATAACAAAACATCCACTATAATACTTCACGAATAAAACACTGGGATATCAAAGCAATCAGTATAATAAGTGCGATGTGGCTGGATAGATTAAACTATTATAATGATGTGTCGGACGAAATACAGCAGTCGTGTGACACATCGAGTTTTAACGGGTGTCAGCCAATGATTCACATACTATAGTATCAAAAGAATTTCATGAGTGAATAAAAAACGTGGGACAATAAATCTCGATGATAATTATATTAATGGGATAACACCCAGGATATATGTGGCATGAATAGAAAACTGGGATAACTCAACTGGGCAGACCAGCACACAACAAAGCTCAACATGTTAAATGTACTTTTTTACATGATATTTATTTTGTATAGCAATGATTGATTTGAAACTAAGGTATATTAACAGGTTAGTTTGTCTTGCGCTCTCTACACACGATTTATCGTGCACTGTAGTAATAGGTATATGTGTCTTCATGGAGCAACGTACATGCAATGTAGAAAATTCACACACAAACACACATAATCTTTAACGTGTGATGATGGCCAGTATGTCACAGTGGTCAATTTATATGATTCATGCTATCTGCTGATATAGTTGTGACCTTTGACCTCATATGGTGTCCAGTATGTCACAGTGGTTGGACCTGATGGACAACAATGGATCCAGTGACCTTCACCCCAATGACAACCTATTTTTTCTGACAGCATGGCCCACGTTTGACCTTTCTGACTTTGCTGTTGATCCTGACTCAGATGAGTTTGATGCTTTAAGAAGTGGATGTGAGCGTACGGTGATGATTATGATGTATTGTCTGGTGATAGGCATAGGAGGGCTGGGTAATGCTCTAGTAGTGATCACACTGATCAGGAATAACTATATGTGGAATGCCACCAACATCTTTATAGGTTGTCTGGCCCTCACTGACTTACTCGTCTGTCTACTCAACCTACCTTTCTCTCTCTATTACCAACTCAACAATGATTGGCCGTTTGGCAGGCTGCTCTGTCACGTGATACCTACACTGTTTGCTGTCGCAGTTTACATCAGTTCTTTCTCCCTGACCATGATAGCTGTTGACAGGTAAGGAATACATGTATATAACGACCATGGTAGCTGTTGACAGGTAATGAATACATGTAATGACCATGATAGCTGTTGACAGGTAAGGAATACATGTAATGACCATGATTACTGTTGACAGATAAGGAATACATGTAATGACCATGAGTACTGTTGCCAGGTAAGGAATACATGTGATGACCATGATAGCTGTTGACAGGTAAGGAATACATGTATTATATTATAATGACCATGATAGCTGTTGACAGGTAAGGAATACATATATTGAAAATAATAGCTGTTGACAGGTCAGGAATGCATGTATTATAATATAATGACCATGATATCTGATGACAGGTGAGGAATACTATCTTATAATACATCGTTGTCTGAAAATTGGAACGAGTGTCATATCTGTCAGAGCTGTAACAGCACGAGACGAAATCGAGTGCTGTTACATTCTGAGCGTTACGATACCAGTTCTAATTTCCAGACAACGATGTCTTATCTTCATTCGATGTCTTATCTAAATTCTCTTGCGGCTCCCATGCAAAATGACAGCTCTCATATCACCATTACCGTGAAACAGGACATATTATTACATGAGAAATGATCTAATAGACAAAATACACAACAAAATTCCACCAGAACAGTTTCCGCAATGTTGGAGGAAGATGAAAAAATAATCCAAGAAAAAAATTGCTCAACAAATTGAAAATCGACTGAGAAAATTGAAAAAGCCTACTCCCATTGATTGTGAAAAAAAGGTTGGCCATGTAGCAATGGTGATAGAATATGTGAGCAATGGTTTTGAATTACTATTATGTATCTTAACACAAACCTTCTTGCTTTTTTAATTGCCTGGGTGCTGGTCAACTGTCGCCACTCGCCTCTATATGTGCATTTTTTCAGTAGAATTGTAGTATAGGCTAAACTGGGACAAGATAACCTCCTGAGGATGGTTAGATAAATGCGATGACACTGCTCTCCAGACACAGAACTCGAATTCGAGCCCCTACGGTCTGACGCCGAGCACGCAACCTCTCGATCACGGAGGCTCCCCACAATATTGATTTTCCACGAGTGAGTGGGGAAGAAACATTTTTTTCTTCAAGACTTGAATGCCAGAGCGGGGTTTGAACCGGCGATCTCCGACTTTCCAAGCTGGCAGCTTCAACCACTGCACCAGGGTCCCTGCCCTTTGTAGTGGATGAATATATGGTAATTTCAGGCTTGAGAGGGTTAACCCTTTGAGTACGATTTGCTGAATTTACATTGTAGATGTCCTGCTGGTTCAGTACCTGACAAAATTAACTAAAACACTGTACATTTACCCGACTTTAGCTAATTACTTCTAGAAAACTGTCTGCGAAAATGACTCATCATTAAATACACAATACGTCAGTTGCCACAATGATCATATTGCTGGACTATACATTTTAGAATTTGCCGCCATTTTGTTCAGCAAACTTAAATTCAAAGTGGAAATCAACCCATTCTCAGATAGAGAACTGTTTAGGCACACATGTAGTTCTATTATGTTCTAGAGGTTTTTCTGAATATGCATCAGTGAATGCTAAGACTATATACACTATGACTATATACACTATACACACCAGAACTCGATAATTGTATTTTAATTGGACCAGAGGTTTAAGTAGAATATAGTATGTAGCTGTTCTTACACAATTTGGGAATCCTGATTCCGAATCTGCCCCATGCCAAGCTCTATTTTGTCATTTTCCTACCCAAAATTAAAAACAAAATGGCTGCTAAAATTTACATTTCTTTACATCACGACTTGGCTAACGATGGACATAAAAAACATCATTTCGGTGTCTACAATAAGATTTTTGAGATACAGGAATTCAGTTATGTTGCTCCCGAAGGTCATATAGCTACCACTATTAAACTATTAAATTTAATTACTATAATAATTGTAACACATCAAGTTTTGATTGGGAACTCTTGCAAGGTAAATTTCGGACAAAAGCAAAATGGCCGCCACTGCTAGGCAATGTGCCATAACGTTGCTTCCAATAGATACAGCTCTGGTCAGATAACAATTAACATCCATGAGATTGTGGTTGGTTGGAGCTTCATTGATTGACAACTGCAACCAGTTCTCATGTAAAAGTTTCCCGTTGCACCTGAAGAACTATCACATTTAGTTTCAGTGTGAATTAGGACAACGAGAAAGGAAAAGGAAAGGAGTCGCTACATTAATTCCGAAGCTGCACAAAGATGTGATCAATATATTGCTGAGGGTGACTATTGCATCATTATCACTATGCCAGATGATGGCATTCTTGCAATTCTGAGATATACACATCAGTCCTATATGTAGCTACAGTGATCAAAGAAACACATGACATTTCTCTACAATTTCCCCATAGTTAATGTGTTCTTTTTTAGAAAATCATATATTTTTTAATTTTTCGTAACTACATTTAACACAGCAGTTTAGTTTTTTGATGTTGTGTACATGTTTATGTATCAGAAAACTACTTAGGCGCCAAAAATAACTTTCTACGACATTTAGAAAAAATGGCTATAATACGTTTTGTATAGTTGGCGGCCATCTTGGATTTTCCCCTTTAACTACATGTAATATAGAAGTTAGAGGTTATTGCCGTTCTGTACTATATCTCTGTATATTAAAAATATATATTTAGCTACCAAAAACAATTTGCAATGATTTTTGAAAAAAAATATGATACTTTCTGTATAATTGGCGGCCATTTTGAACTTTTTCCCTGTAACCAAATGTAATATGGATGTTAGAGGTTTTAGATGTTCTGTAGTATATTTCTTGATATTGAAAACCTATATTTAGCCACCAAAAAACAACTTTCAATGACTTAAAAAAGGTACTTTCTGTATAATTGGCGGCCATCTTTGATTTTTCCCTGTAACTACATGTAACATGGAAGTTAGAGGTTATTGCTATTCTGTACTAGATTAATTGATATTAAAAACATAAAAATTATTTAGCCACCAAAAACAAATTAAAAAAAGGGTATGATACCTCATGTATTCTCGGCGGTCATCTTTGATTTTTAACATTAATTGCGTGATAGTGGACCAGGTCTTTGAACACACAGAGATTCTTCAAAACAAAAAGGTTATTTTGAACACGAAAGTCAAGTCTGTGTGTCGGCTGCGCACCCAGACATGATGTATAATCATGATATTTGTGACTTTATCTGATTTATGACGGCCATTTTGTTTTTCAATTTTAAAAGGGGTAAAACAAAAAATAGAGCTTGGCATAGGGCAAATTTGAAATAAGCATATCTGAATTGTATAAAAACAACTGCACGACAAGTTCAACTAAGAAATGCCTTACAAACTTTAAGAATGCCTTTTTTTTAAAAAAATGGACCCTGCCTATTATTATAATATTGATAATTCGACCCATCATTATTTTTACTAGTGTCTTGCACTTGAAAATTGCCCTCATATCACAATGATTGCTCTGTTAATGTCAACATCACACGTCAGATGGTTTTGTCGATTTATTGCTGGACTTCTTTGTGCGAGAATAATAACTATTTTTCCTATGGATTTTTGCCACCCACTCATTTTTTCCAATGTGTACTGATAAAATAAACGTTGGTCTAGACATGACGTATGTGGGTTATACTGACATTAACAAGTTTTTCGCGGAATATAATTAAAGCGACAAAATAAAGCTAAAATCATAAAAAATCAGAATTTTTATTTTGGCTTCTTAATATGGCCATAAGATGTTAACATGCCCATAAACTAGGAAGTCTTTTAAATTATAGACTGCTGTGGCAACGTAGCAACTGTGTCGAAAGCCCCTAATTTATCAGTTATTCCCGTATTTCTTAATTAGGACATGCATGTCCGAAATTAGATTTCGTCCTTATTTCTCGCTTAACTGGCAAATGCGCAACACAGAATTTAAAAAAAAAGCAATTGTAGTCTATGGACATGTTGACATATTATTGATATTATGGATTTTTTATGATTTTAGCCTGATTTTTTAGCTTTAAACATTATTTCCAGAACCGCGATAAGGATTGATAGACTACGACTTTGAAGGTTTAAAAAGTGGGACAGACTCATTTAACAGATCGATCTAAAATACTTTTTTTTTAAATATCACACAAAAATGATATTCCTAGCCATACCGCATATTTTGTTCAGTTTTATCTATTTTTAAACAGTTTATTTTAACAGTTAACGCAGCTTATGTTTTTATAATTTTGTAGGTGGTTTGCACCATGCACTACTTATCAGGGTTATACAACTTATTATTTTATTTTTTTCCAACGATCATGTTCCATATCCAGCCATTTTATCCGCTCTCTTGGCATAGCATATTTCTACATACTAATTTTTCATTTCTGTACATGATTGCGTTCTGTTTCGTCTTCGTTATCGCATTTTTCTTGATATTAAATGTTGATTTATTTCTGTGTTCTATGTACATTCTGATTGTTTTCCTGGTTATCTTTGTTTTATAACTTGTTCTTGTTACTAAATGTTGCTGGATTATGATTTGTTTCTGTCTTCCAGGTATTTTCTGATTGTTATTCCTGTTTTATCTTTGTTGTAATACTTGTTCTTGATACCAAATGTTTTTGAATTATGATTTGCTTTTGTGTTCCAGGTACATTCTGATAGTGTTCCCGTTCCGGCAGCGCATGTCACCTCAGACTGCCCTTTACCTGGTGGCCGCCATCTTTGTTTTGTCATGTGTCATGGCGTCACCTCTGGCAATCTTTGCCAAGTGTGTGGCGTTTACATTAGAGGAGCCCAGTATCAATCTGTATATAAACAGACACTACTGTCAGGAGGCGTGGCCCAGTGAACATTACCGGAAGCTGTACACCACACTCACTCCCATCATGCACTTTTTGTTTCCGCTGAGCGTCACTGGGGTTTTATACTTCCTGATCATGCGTAGAATACGCCACAGACTACAGAGAAAAGAGCAGCACCGCACAAAGACTGTGAAGGTTCTTATTACTGTGGTCCTCGTGTTTGTTCTAACATGGCTGCCATTCCACCTGTTTGCTCTTATCACTGAGTTTCAGAGCCACCTGGTGAGTGGGAGATACTTTAAGTTTACAGACGCCTTGCTCAGGGTAATCGCCATGTCGTCATCGGGTTTGAACCCGTTCCTCTACGCCTGGCTGAATGAACATTTCCGTGAAGCTTTGTGTCTTATGTGCCGCAAGCGAGTGGGGGTGATGAACGCTACTGTGGGTAATGGACGAGTCAGTCACAATCATTCATTACTCTTCGGAAGAATAGCTCTATCACATCAGCCATTACCATCCACCCGGCTACATGGGGGTCACCTAGTGGAGGAGGTTTCCGTCGTACACTCTACAGTGGATCACAAGGCAATACAAGAGATCCCCCTACTGAACGTGAATAGTGAGAGAGGGGATTCCCCAATAGATCATACATCTACACAGGGGATTCCCCTACTGAACGTGGATAGTGAGAGAGGGGATTCATCAATAGATGATACATCTACACACGGGATTCCCCTACTTAACGTGGATAGTGACAGAGGGGATTTCCCAATAGATCATACATCTACACAGGGGATCCCCCTACTGAACGTGGATAGTGAGAGAGGGGATTCCCCGATAGATGATACATCTACACAGGGGATTCCCCTACTTAACGTGGATGGTGAGAGAAGGGATTCCCCAATAGGTCATACATCTACACAGGGGATTACCCTACTGAACGTGGATAGTGACAGAGGGGATTCCCCAATAGATCATACATTTACACAGGGGATTCCCCTACTGAACGTGAATAGTGACAGAGGGTAATCCCCAATAGATCATACATCTACACAGGGGATTCCCCTACTGAACGTGAATAGTGACAGAGGGTAATCCCCAATAGATCATACATCTACACAAGGAATTCCCCCAACTTAACGTGGATAGTGACAGGATTCCCTGATAGATCATACATCTGCACAAGGAATTACCTTACTGGATGTAGAGAGCAACAATCGGGTGACGTGAATAGCATCATAAGGGATTCCCCAAATGGACATGAATGCATACAGGGAATCCCATTACTGAATATTTATCATGATGCCTTCTCTACTGAGCATCAAAAAATGGATAGAATGAATGGTTAAACGGAAGCAGAATAATCTACTATCAAAACAAACATGCATTATTTGTATTTTTTTTTGGGGGGGGGGGTGGGGGGTTAAACTTTAATGCTCACATACGAGACCAGATGTTACTCTGTGCTAGATTTAGCAGGACGCAAAATGCATCTCACAACAAAGATGCCAAGAAATGGCACAATTCGATGATATCCGGAAACAACAGCACAGAAACTGTTATCAGCTGAAAATAAAATGTGCACCAGTTATCCCGTTTACGTTGCCTGTCATACAATTGTCATTGTATGTCTAGACTCTTCCAGATATTTGATGTTACACATTCTACTGGGAGCGTCTGTGGTCCAAGTCATTGTAGACCCGCCGACTGCTCTTTGTTATATATTAATATTTTTAGATTTTTCACAAGAATAAGCATTAATAGGCATGCAGTACTTTAATTACGTGAAATTGTATTCTTTGCAAAGTAAGCTAATTGTGAGGCCAATGGCAACTCTCGTATCTTGTTCAGGGCCAAACTTTTAGATGTCGCAAGTCAATAATATAATACTGTTATGTTACAATTCTTTTTCTGTGATTAAAATATTTCAAATTTCGATTTATAATTCCCATGCTTTGTTGCATTATTTATACCATTTTGAATGATTACTAATTTAAATTAATTCAATTTTTACATCGATTCTCAGTCTACCTGGACATTGCGAAGGATGTTTGCTTTTTAAATGTAGCAAAATGACAAGGAGAAGTAAGGAAACGTCTAAAAAACTAATTTTTTCTAAACATATTTATGTTACAAATCAGTGACAATGTTATCTTAGGCTCATTTCAGGGAAGGGAAGGCTAGGAGAGCACTTGAATGATAATTTTAACACTTCAAACGACAGATTAAAAAAAATACCCACTTGAAATTGTGTCCCGCTGCTCGATCCACAATTTCAAGTGTGTTACAAAGATAATTTTGAAACTTCAAGCGACACATTTAAAAAAAATCCCCGACATGAAGTTGTGTCTCGCCACCGCGATCCACAGCTTCCAGTGTGTGACAATTCGTAATATTTGTTTAATTTGAGATCAAACATTTGTAAATCTTGATGTTTAAACACACATTTCATTCTTAATAATAGTGATTTATTCAGGTAATAACACGGATTAAAAACGACCTTATGGGGTGCAAGGTTAAAGTGTTTCTTAGATTACTATATAGATTACTGTATAGTTCAAAATGATCGTTTGGTTAAAACATAAAACGTATTTTATGTATTCGGTAAGCGTATTTGGCTTTTTTTGTTTAAATTGACAGCGCCGAGGGCGTGAGGTACTTTATTGTCACCAGATGGCAATTTAGAATGAAAGAGTGAAAACAGTAAAGCCATCAAAATGGGCAGGTTGCTAAATAAAGCCATCAAAATGGGCGGGTTGCTCAATAAAGCCATCAAAATGGGCAGGTTGCTCAATAAAGCCATCAAAATGGGCAGGTTGCTCCGTAAAGCCATCAAAATGGGCAGGTTGCTCCGTAAAGCCAGCAAAATGAGCAGGCTGCTCAGTATAGCCATCAAAATGAGTAGGTTGCTCACTAAAGCCACCAAAATGAGCAGGTTGCTCAGTAAAGCCATCAAAATGAGCAGGTTGCTCACTAAAGCAATCATAATGAGCAAGTTGCTCAGTAAAGCCATCGAAATGAGCAGGTTGCTCACTAAAGCCATCAAAATGAGCAGGTTGCTCACTAAAGACATCAAAATGAGCAGGTTGCTCAGTAAAGCCATCAAAATGAGCAGGTTGCTCACTAAAACAATCAAAATGAGCAAGTTGCTCACTAAAGCCATCAAAATGAGCAGGTTGCTCAGTAAAGCCATCAAAATGAGCAGGTTGCTCACTAAAGCCATCAAAATGGGCAGGTTGCTCCGTAAAGCCAGCAAAATGAGCAGGTTGCCATCAAAATGGGCAGGTTGCTCCATAAAGCCATCAAAATGAGCAGGTTGCTCCGTAAAGCCAGCAAAATGAGCAGGCTGCTCAGTAAAGCCATCAAAATGAGTAGGTTGCTCACTAAAGCCACCAAAATGAGCAGGTTGCTCAGTAAAGCCATCAAAATGAGCAGGTTGCTCACTAAAGCAATCATAATGAGCAAGTTGCTCAGTAAAGCCATCGAAATGAGCAGGTTGCTCACTAAAGACATCAAAATGAGCAGGTTGCTCAGTAAAGCCATCAAAATGAGCAGGTTGCTCACTAAAACAATCAAAATGAGCAAGTTGCTCACTAAAGCCATCAAAATGAGCAGGTTGCTCAGTAAAACCATCAAAATGAGCAGGTTGCTCACTAAAGCCATCAAAATGGGCTGGCTGCTCCGTAAAGCCATCAAAATGAGCAGGTTGCTCAGTAAAGCCATCAAAATGGACAGGTTGCTCCATAAAGCCATCAAAATGAGCAGGTTGCTCCGTAAAACCAGCAAAATGAGCAAGTTGCTCAGTAAAGCCATCAAAATGGACAGGTTGCTCCATAAAGCCATCAAAATGAGCAGGTTGCTCCGTAAAGCCAGCAAAATGAGCAAGTTGCTCAGTAAAGCCATCAAAATGAGCAGGTTGCTCACTAAAGCCACCAAAATGAGCAGGTTGCTCAGTAAAGCCATCAAAATGAGCAGGTTGCTCACTAAAGCAATAAAAATGAGCAAGTTGCTCAGTAAAGCCATCAAAATGAACAGGTTGCTCACTAAAGCCATCAAAATGAGCAGGTTGCTCCGTAAAGCCATCAAAATGAGCAGGTTGCTCAGTAAAGCCATCAAAATGAGCAGGTTGCTCACTAAAGCCACCAAAATGAGCAGGTTGCTCAGATTTTATTTTAGATATATTCTATTTTTCTAAATCCTGACATTTGTATTTGCATTGAGTTTAGAATTAGTAACAATTCACATCTCAAAGTGATAAAAACAAAAAAGATACAGCTGAGCGCCCAGATGGTTAACTCTAACAGTAACAATTCACATCTCAAAGTGATAAAAAGGAAAAGATACAGCTGAGAGCCCAGATGGTTAACACTAACAGTAACAATTCACATCTCAGGGTGATAAAAACGAAAAGATACAGCTGAGCGCCCAGATGGTTAACCTTAATAGTAACAATTCACATCTCAAGGTGATAAAAACGAAAAGATACAGCTGAGCGCCCAGATGGTTAACCTTAACAGCAACAATTCACATCTCAAAGTGATAAAAACGAAAAGATACAGCTGAGCGCCCAGATGGTTAACCTTAACAGTAACAATTCACATCTCAAGGTGATAAAAACGAAAAGATACAGCTGAGCGCCCAGATGGTTAACCTTAACAGTAACAATTCACATCTCAAAGTGATAAAAACGAAAAGATACAGCTGAGCGCCCAGATGGTTAACCTTAACAGTAACAATTCACATCTCAAAGTGATAAAAACGAGAAGATACAGCTGAGCACCCAGATGGTTAACACTAGCAGTAACAATTCATTTTTCAAAGTGATCAAAACGAAAAGATACAGCTGAGCGCCCAGATGGTTAACACTAACAGTAACAATTCACATCTCAAGGTCATAAAAACGAGAAGATACAGCTGAGCACCCAGATGGTTAACACTAGCAGTAACAATTCATTTTTCAAAGTGATCAAAACGAAAAGATACAGCTGAGCGCCCAGATGGCTAACACTAACAGTAACAATTCACATCTCAAGGTGATAAAAACGAAAAGATACAGCTGAGCGCCCAGATGGTTAACACTAACAATAACAATTCACATCTCAAGGTGATAAAAACGAAAAGATACAGCTGAGTGCCCAGATTGTTAACACTAACAGTAACAATTCACATCTCAAGGTCATAAAAACGAAAAGATATAGCTTACTGCCCAGATGGTTAACCTTAACAGTAACAATTCACATCTCAAGGTGATAAAAACGAAAAGATACAGCTGAGCGCCCAGATGGTTAAACTTAACAGTAACAATTCACATCCCAAAGTGATAAAAAGGAAAAGATACAGCTGAGAGCCCAGATGGTTAACACTAACAGTAACAATTCACATCTCAGGGTGATAAAAACGAAAAGATACAGCTGAGCGCCCAGATGGTTAACCTTAATAGTAACAATTCACATCTCAAGGTGATAAAAACGAAAAGATACAGCTGAGCGCCCAGATGGTTAACCTTAACAGCAACAATTCACATCTCAAAGTGATAAAAACGAAAAGATACAGCTGAGCGCCCAGATGGTTAACCTTAACAGTAACAATTCACATCTCAAGGTGATAAAAACGAAAAGATACAGCTGAGCGCCCAGATGGTTAACCTTAACAGTAACAATTCACATCTCAAAGTGATAAAAACGAAAAGATACAGCTGAGCGCCCAGATGGTTAACCTTAACAGTAACAATTCACATCTCAAAGTGATAAAAACGAGAAGATACAGCTGAGCACCCAGATGGTTAACACTAGCAGTAACAATTCATTTTTCAAAGTGATCAAAACGAAAAGATACAGCTGAGCGCCCAGATGGTTAACACTAACAGTAACAATTCACATCTCAAGGTCATAAAAACGAGAAGATACAGCTGAGCACCCAGATGGTTAACACTAGCAGTAACAATTCATTTTTCAAAGTGATCAAAACGAAAAGATACAGCTGAGCGCCCAGATGGTTAACACTAACAGTAACAATTCACATCTCAAGGTGATAAAAACGAAAAGATACAGCTGAGCGCCCAGATGGTTAACACTAACAATAACAATTCACATCTCAAGGTGATAAAAACGAAAAGATACAGCTGAGTGCCCAGATTGTTAACACTAACAGTAACAATTCACATCTCAAGGTCATAAAAACGAAAAGATACAGCTTACTGCCCAGATGGTTAACCTTAACAGTAGCAATTCACATCTCAAGGTGATAAAAACGAAAAGATACAGCTGAGCGCCCAGATGGTTAAACTTAACAGTAACAATTCACATCCCAAAGTGATAAAAACGAAAAGATACAGCTGAGAGCCCAGATGGTTAATCTTAACAGTAACAATTCACATCTCAGGGTGATAAAAACGAAAAGATACAGCTGAGTGACCAGATGGTTAACACTAGCAGTAACAATTCACATCTCAGGGTGATAAAAACGAAAAGATACAGCTGAGTGCCCAGATGGTTAACACTAGCAGTAGCAATTCACATCTCAAAGTGATAAAAACGAAAAGATACAGCTGAGTGCCCAGATTGTTAACACTAGCAGTAGCAATTCACATCTCAAAGTGATAAAAACGAAAAGATACAGCTGAGCGCCCAGATTGTTAACACTAACAGTAGCAATTCACATCTCAAAGTGATAAAAACGAAAAGATACAACTGAGCGCCCAGATGGTTAACCTTACCAGTAACAATTAACATCTCAGGGTGATAAAAACGAAAAGATACAGCTGAGCGCCCAGATGGTTAACCTTATCAGTAACAATTAACATCTCAGGGTGATAAAAACGAAAAGATACAGCTGAGCGCCCAGATGGTTAACCTTATCAGTAACCATTAACATCTCAGGGTGATAAAAACGAAAAGATACAGCTGAGCGCCCAGATTGTTAACACTAACAGTAACAATTCACATCTCAAAGTGATAAAAACGAAAAGATACAACTGAGCGCCCAGATGGTTAACCTTACCAGTAACAATTAACATCTCAGGGTGATAAAAACGAAAAGATACAGCTGAGCGCCCAGATGGTTAAACTTAACAGTAACAATTCACATCTCAGGGTGATAAAAACTAAAAGATACAGCTGAGCGCCCAGATGGTTAACCTTAACAGTAACAATTCACATCTCAAGGTGATAAAAACTAAAAGATACAGCTGAGCGCCCAGATGGTTAACTCTAACATTAACAATTCACATCTCAAAGTGATAAAAACGAAAAGATACAGCTGAGCGCCCAGATGGTTAACACTAGCAGTAACAATTCATTTTTCAAAGTGATCAAAACGAAAAGATACAGCTGAGTGCCCAGATGGTTAACACTAACAGTAACAATTCACATCTCAAGGTCATAAAAACGAAAAGATACAGCTGAGTGCCCAGATGGTTAACCTTAACAGTAACAATTCACATCTCAAGGTCATAAAAACGAAAAGATACAGCTGAGCGCCCAGATGGTTAACACTAACAGTAACAATTCACATCTCAAGGTGATAAAAACGAATAGATACAGCTGAGCGCCCAGATGGTTAACATTAACAGCAACAATTCACATCTCAAGGTGATAAAAACAAAAAGATACAGCTGAGTGCCCAGATGGTTAACCTTAACAGTAACAATTCACATCTCAGGGTGATAAAAACGAAAAGATACAGCTGAGCGCCCAGATGGTTAACACTAACAGTAACAATTCACCTCTTGATGTGATAAAAACGAAAAGATACAGCTGAGCGCCCAGATGGTTAACCTTAGTAGTAACAATTCACATCTCAGGGTGAGAAAAACGAAAAGATACAGCTGAGCGCCCAGATGGTTAACACTAACAGTAACAATTCACATCGCAACGTGATAAAAACGAAAAGATACAGCTGAGCGCCCAGATGGTTAACCTTAGGAGTAACAATTCACATCTCAAGGTGATAAAAACGAAAAGATACAGCTGAGCGCCCAGATGGTTAACCCTAACAGTAACAATTCACATCTCAATGTGATAAAAACGAAAAGATACAGCTGAGCGCCCAGATTGTTAACACTAACAGTAACAATTCACATCTCAAAGTGATAAAAACGAAAAGATACAACTGAGCGCCCAGATGGTTAACCTTACCAGTAACAATTAACATCTCAGGGTGATAAAAACGAAAAGATACAGCTGAGTGCCCAGATGGTTAACACTAGCAGTAGCAATTCACATCTCAAAGTGATAAAAACGAAAAGATACAGCTGAGTGCCCAGATTGTTAACACTAGCAGTAGCAATTCACATCTCAAAGTGATAAAAACGAAAAGATACAGCTGAGCGCCCAGATTGTTAACACTAACAGTAGCAATTCACATCTCAAAGTGATAAAAACGAAAAGATACAACTGAGCGCCCAGATGGTTAACCTTACCAGTAACAATTAACATCTCAGGGTGATAAAAACGAAAAGATACAGCTGAGCGCCCAGATGGTTAACCTTATCAGTAACAATTAACATCTCAGGGTGATAAAAACGAAAAGATACAGCTGAGCGCCCAGATTGTTAACACTAACAGTAACAATTCACATCTCAAAGTGATAAAAACGAAAAGATACAACTGAGCGCCCAGATGGTTAACCTTACCAGTAACAATTAACATCTCAGGGTGATAAAAACGAAAAGATACAGCTGAGCGCCCAGATGGTTAAACTTAACAGTAACAATTCACATCTCAGGGTGATAAAAACTAAAAGATACAGCTGAGCGCCCAGATGGTTAACCTTAACAGTAACAATTCACATCTCAAGGTGATAAAAACTAAAAGATACAGCTGAGCGCCCAGATGGTTAACTCTAACATTAACAATTCACATCTCAAAGTGATAAAAACGAAAAGATACAGCTGAGCGCCCAGATGGTTAACACTAGCAGTAACAATTCATTTTTCAAAGTGATCAAAACGAAAAGATACAGCTGAGTGCCCAGATGGTTAACACTAACAGTAACAATTCACATCTCAAGGTCATAAAAACGAAAAGATACAGCTGAGTGCCCAGATGGTTAACCTTAACAGTAACAATTCACATCTCAAGGTCATAAAAACGAAAAGATACAGCTGAGCGCCCAGATGGTTAACACTAACAGTAACAATTCACATCTCAAGGTGATAAAAACGAATAGATACAGCTGAGCGCCCAGATGGTTAACATTAACAGCAACAATTCACATCTCAAGGTGATAATAACAAAAAGATACAGCTGAGTGCCCAGATGGTTAACCTTAACAGTAACAATTCACATCTCAGGGTGATAAAAACGAAAAGATTCAGCTGAGCGCCCAGATGGTTAACACTAACAGTAACAATTCACCTCTCAATGTGATAAAAACGAAAAGATACAGCTGAGCGCCCAGATGGTTAACCTTAGTAGTAACAATTCACATCTCAGGGTGAGAAAAACGAAAAGATACAGCTGAGCGCCCAGATGGTTAACACTAACAGTAACAATTCACATCGCAACGTGATAAAAACGAAAAGATACAGCTGAGCGCCCAGATGGTTAACCTTAGTAGTAACAATTCACATCTCAAGGTGATAAAAACGAAAAGATACAGCTGAGCGCCCAGATGGTTAACCCTAACAGTAACAATTCACATCTCAATGTGATTAAAACGAAAAGATACAGCTGAGCGCCCAGATTGTTAACACTAACAGTAACAATTCACATCTCAAAGTGATAAAAACGAAAAGATACAACTGAGCGCCCAGATGGTTAACCTTACAAGTAACAATTAACATCTCAGGGTGATAAAAACGAAAAGATACAGCTGAGCGCCCAGATGGTTAAACTTAACAGTAACAATTCACATCTCAGGGTGATAAAAACTAAAAGATACAGCTGAGCGCCCAGATGGTTAACTCTAACATTAACAATTCACATCTCAAAGTGATAAAAACGAAAAGATACAGCTGAGCGCCCAGATGGTTAACACTAGCAGTAACAATTCATTTTTCAAAGTGATCAAAACGAAAAGATACAGCTGAGTGCCCAGATGGTTAACACTAACAGTAACAATTCACATCTCAAGGTCATAAAAACGAAAAGATACAGCTGAGTGCCCAGATGGTTAACCTTAACAGTAACAATTCACATCTCAAGGTCATAAAAACGAAAAGATACAGCTGAGCGCCCAGATGGTTAACACTAACAGTAACAATTCACATCTCAAGGTGATAAAAACGAATAGATACAGCTGAGCGCCCAGATGGTTAACATTAACAGCAACAATTCACATCTCAAGGTGATAAAAACGAAAAGATACAGCTGAGTGCCCAGATGGTTAACCTTAACAGTAACAATTCACATCTCAGGGTGATAAAAACGAAAAGATACAGCTGAGCGCCCAGATGGTTAACACTAACAGTAACAATTCACCTCTCAATGTGATAAAAACGAAAAGATACAGCTGAGCGCCCAGATGGTTAACCTTAGTAGTAACAATTCACATCTCAGGGTGAGAAAAACGAAAAGATACAGCTGAGCGCCCAGATGGTTAACACTAACAGTAACAATTCACATCGCAACGTGATAAAAACGAAAAGATACAGCTGAGCGCCCAGATGGTTAACACTAACAGTAACAATTCACATCTCAATGTGATAAAAACGAAAAGATACAGCTGAGCGCCCAGATGGTTAACACTAACAGTAACAATTCACATCTCAATGTGATAAAAACGAAAAGTTACAGCTGAGCGCCCAGATGGTTAACACTAACAGTAACAATTCACATCTCAAAGTGATAAAAACGAAAAGATACAGCTGAGCGCCCAGATGGTTAACACTAGCAGTAACAATTCATTTTTCAAAGTGATCAAAACGAAAAGATACAGCTGAGTGCCCAGATGGTTAACACTAACAGTAACAATTCACATCTCAAGGTCATAAAAACGAAAAGATACAGCTTAGTGCCCAGATGGTTAACCTTAACAGTAACAATTCACATCTCAAGGTCATAAAAACGAAAAGATACAGCTGAGCGCCCAGATGGCTAACACTAACAGTAACAATTCACATCTCAAGGTGATAAAAACGAAAAGATGCAGCTGAGCGCCCAGATGGTTAACCTTAACAGTAACAATTCACATCTCAAAGTGATAAAAACGAAAAGATACAGCTGAGTGCCCAGATGGTTAACACTAACAGTAACAATTCACATCTCAGGGTGATAAAAACGAAAAGATACAGCTGAGCGCCCAGATGGTTAACACTAACAGTAACAATTCACATCTCAAGGTGATAAAAACGAAAAGATACAGCTGAGCGCCCAGATGGTTAACCTTAACAGTAACAATTCACATCTCAAAGTGATAAAAACGAAAAAGATACAGCTGAGCGCTCAGATGGTTAACACTAACAGTAACAATTCACATCTCAAGGTGATAAAAACGAAAAGATACAGCTGAGCGCCCAGATGGTTAACCTTAACAGTAACAATTCATTTTTCAAAGTGATAAAAACGAAAAGATACAGCTGAGCGCCCAGATGGTTAACACTAACAGTAACAATTCATTTTTCAAAGTGATAAAAACGAAAAGATACAACTGAGTGCCCAGATGGTTAACACTAGCAGTAACAATTCACATCTCAAAGTGATAAAAACGAAAAGATACAGCTGAGCGCCCAGATGATTAACACTAGCAGTAACAATTCATTTTTCAAAGTGATCAAAACGAAAAGATACAGCTGAGCGCCCAGATGGTTAACACTAACAGTAACAATTCACATCTCAGGGTGATAAAAACGAAAAGATACAGCTGAGCGCCCAGATGGTTAACACTAGCAGTAACAATTCACATCTCAAGGTCATAAAAACGAAAAGATACAGCTGAGTGCCCAGATGGTTAACCTTAACAGTAACAATTCACATCTCAGGGTGATAAAAACGAAAAGATACAGCTGAGCGCCCAGATAGTTAACACTAACAGTAACAATTCACATCTCAAGGTGATAAAAACGAAAAGGTACAGCTGAGCGCCCAGATGGTTAACACTAGCAGTAACAATTCACATCTCAGGGTGATAAAAACGAAAAGATACAGCTGAGCGCCCAGATGGTTAACACTAACAGTAACAATTCATATCTCAAAGTGATAAAAACGAAAAGATACAGCTGAGCGCCCAGATGGTTAACACTAGCAGTAACAATTCACATCTCAAGGTCATAAAAACGAAAAGATACAGCTGAGTGCCCAGATGGTTAACCTTAACAGTAACAATTCACATCTCAAGGTGATAAAAACGAAAAGATACAGCTGAGCGCCCAGATGGTTAACCTTAGTAGTAACAATTCACATCTCAAGGTGATAAAAACGAAAAGATACAGCTGAGCGCCCAGATGGTTAACCCTAACAGTAACAATTCACATCTCAAGGTGATAAAAACGAATAGATACAGCTGAGCGCCCAGATGGTTAACATTAACAGCAACAATTCACATCTCAAGGTGATAATAACAAAAAGATACAGCTGAGTGCCCAGATGGTTAACCTTAACAGTAACAATTCACATCTCAGGGTGATAAAAACGAAAAGATACAGCTGAGCGCCCAGATGGTTAACACTAACAGTAACAATTCACCTCTCAATGTGATAAAAACGAAAAGATACAGCTGAGCGCCCAGATGGTTAACCTTAGTAGTAACAATTCACATCTCAGGGTGAGAAAAACGAAAAGATACAGCTGAGCGCCCAGATGGTTAACACTAACAGTAACAATTCACATCGCAACGTGATAAAAACGAAAAGATACAGCTGAGCGCCCAGATGGTTATCCTTAGTAGTAACAATTCACATCTCAAGGTGATAAAAACGAAAAGATACAGCTGAGCGCCCAGATGGTTAACCCTAACAGTAACAATTCACATCTCAATGTGATAAAAACGAAAAGATACAGCTGAGCGCCCAGATGGTTAACACTAACAGTAACAATTCACATCTCAATGTGATAAAAACGAAAAGATACAGCTGAGCGCCCAGATGGTTAACACTAACAGTAACAATTCACATCTCAATGTGATAAAAACGAAAAGTTACAGCTGAGCGCCCAGATGGTTAACACTAACAGTAACAATTCACATCTCAAAGTGATAAAAACGAAAAGATACAGCTGAGCGCCCAGATGGTTAACACTAGCAGTAACAATTCACATCTCAAGGTGATAAAAACGAAAAGATACAGCTGAGCGCCCAGATGGTTAACCTTAACAGTAACAATTCACATCTCAAAGTGATAAAAACGAAAAGATACAGCTGAGTGCCCAGATGGTTAACACTAACAGTAACAATTCACCTCTCAATGTGATAAAAACGAAAAGATACAGCTGAGCGCCCAGATGGTTAACCTTAGTAGTAACAATTCACATCTCAGGGTGAGAAAAACGAAAAGATACAGCTGAGCGCCCAGATGGTTAACACTAACAGTAACAATTCACATCGCAACGTGATAAAAACGAAAAGATACAGCTGAGCGCCCAGATGGTTAACCTTAGTAGTAACAATTCACATCTCAAGGTGATAAAAACGAAAAGATACAGCTGAGCGCCCAGATGGTTAACCCTAACAGTAACAATTCACATCTCAATGTGATAAAAACGAAAAGATACAGCTGAGCGCCCAGATGGTTAACACTAACAGTAACAATTCACATCTCAATGTGATAAAAACGAAAAGATACAGCTGAGCGCCCAGATGGTTAACACTAACAGTAACAATTCACATCTCAATGTGATAAAAACGAAAAGATACAGCTGAGCGCCCAGATGGTTAACACTAACAGTAACAATTCACATCTCAATGTGATAAAAACGAAAAGTTACAGCTGAGCGCCCAGATGGTTAACACTAGCAGTAACAATTCATTTTTCAAAGTGATCAAAACGAAAAGATACAGCTGAGTGCCCAGATGGTTAACACTAACAGTAACAATTCACATCTCAAGGTCATAAAAACGAAAAGATACAGCTTAGTGCCCAGATGGTTAACCTTAACAGTAACAATTCACATCTCAAGGTCATAAAAACGAAAAGATACAGCTGAGCGCCCAGATGGCTAACACTAACAGTAACAATTCACATCTCAAGGTGATAAAAACGAAAAGATACAGCTGAGCGCCCAGATGGTTAACCTTAACAGTAACAATTCACATCTCAAAGTGATAAAAACGAAAAGATACAGCTGAGTGCCCAGATGGTTAACACTAACAGTAACAATTCACATCTCAGGGTGATAAAAACGAAAAGATACAGCTGAGCGCCCAGATGGTTAACACTAACAGTAACAATTCACATCTCAAGGTGATAAAAACGAAAAGATACAGCTGAGCGCCCAGATGGTTAACCTTAACAGTAACAATTCACATCTCAAAGTGATAAAAACGAAAAAGATACAGCTGAGCGCTCAGATGGTTAACACTAACAGTAACAATTCACATCTCAAGGTGATAAAAACGAAAAGATACAGCTGAGCGCCCAGATGGTTAACCTTAACAGTAACAATTCACATCTCAAAGTGATAAAAACGAAAAGATACAGCTGAGCGCCCAGATGGTTAACACTAGCAGTAACAATTCATTTTTCAAAGTGATAAAAACGAAAAGATACAGCTGAGCGCCCAGATGGTTAACACTAACAGTAACAATTCATTTTTCAAAGTGATAAAAACGAAAAGATACAACTGAGTGCCCAGATGGTTAACACTAGCAGTAACAATTCACATCTCAAAGTGATAAAAACGAAAAGATACAGCTGAGCGCCCAGATGGTTAACACTAGCAGTAACAATTCATTTTTCAAAGTGATCAAAACGAAAAGATACAGCTGAGCGCCCAGATGGTTAACACTAACAGTAACAATTCACGTCTCAGGGTGATAAAAACGAAAAGATACAGCTGAGCGCCCAGATGGTTAACACTAGCAGTAACAATTCACATCTCAAGGTCATAAAAACGAAAAGATACAGCTGAGTGCCCAGATGGTTAACCTTAACAGTAACAATTCACATCTCAGGGTGATAAAAACGAAAAGATACAGCTGAGCGCCCAGATGGTTAACACTAACAGTAACAATTCACATCTCAAGGTGATAAAAACGAAAAGATACAGCTGAGCGCCCAGATGGTTAACACTAGCAGTAACAATTCACATCTCAGGGTGATAAAAACGAAAAGATACAGCTGAGTGCCCAGATGGTTAACCTTAACAGTAACAATTCACATCTCAAGGTGATAAAAACGAAAAGATACAACTGAGTGCCCAGATGGTTAACCTTAACAGTAACAATTCACATCTCAAGGTGATAAAAACGAAAAGATACAGCTGAGTGCCCAGATGGTTAACCTTAACAGTAACAATTCACATCTCAAGGTGATAAAAACGAATAGATACAGCTGAGCGCCCAGATGGTTAACATTAACAGCAACAATTCACATCTCAAGGTGATAAAAACGAAAAAGATACAGCTGAGTGCCCAGATGGTTAACCTTAACAGTAACAATTCACATCTCAGGGTGATAAAAACGAAAAGATACAGCTGAGCGCCCAGATGGTCAACACTAACAGTAACAATTCACCTCTCAATGTGATAAAAACGAAAAGATACAGCTGAGCGCCCAGATGGTTAACCTTAGTAGTAACAATTCACATCTCAGGGTGAGAAAAACGAAAAGATACAGCTGAGCGCCCAGATGGTTAACTCTAACAGTAACAATTCACATCGCAACGTGATAAAAACGAAAAGATACAGCTGAGCGCCCAGATGGTTAACCTTAGTAGTAACAATTCACATCTCAAGGTGATAAAAACGAAAAGATACAGCTGAGCGCCCAGATGGTTAACCCTAACAGTAACAATTCACATCTCAATGTGATAAAAACGAAAAGATACAGCTGAGCGCCCAGATGGTTAACACTAACAGTAACAATTCACATCTCAAGGTGATAAAAACGAAAAGATACAGCTGAGCGCCCAGATGGTTAACCTTAACAGCAACAATTCACATCTCAAGGTGATAAAAACGAAAAGATACAGCTGAGCGCCCAGATGGTTAACCTTAACAGTAACAATTCACATCTCAAAGTGATAAAAACGAAAAGATACAGCTGAGCGCCCAGATGGTTAACACTAACAGTAACAATTCACATCTCAGGGTGATAAAAACGAAAAGATACAGCTGAGCGCCCAGATGGTTAACACTAACAGTAACAATTCACATCTCAAGGTGATAAAAACGAAAAGATACAGCTGAGCGCCCAGTTGGTTAACCTTAACAGTAACAATTCACATCTCAAAGTGATAAAAACGAAAAGATACAGCTGAGCGCCCAGATGGTTAACTCTAACAGTAACAATTCACATCCCAAGGTGATAAAAACGAAAAGATACAGCTGAGCGCCCAGATGGTTAACCTTAACAGTAACAATTCACATCCCAAGGTGATAAAAACGAAAAGATACAGCTGAGCGCCCAGATGGTTAACACTAACAGTAACAATTCACATCTCAAGGTGATAAAAACAAAAAGATACAGCTGAGCGCCCAGATGGTTAACACTAACAGTAACAATTCACATCTCAAGGTGATAAAAACGAAAAGATACAGCTTAGCGCCCAGATGGTTAACCTTAACAGTAACAATTCACATCTCAAAGTGATAAAAACGAAAAGATACAGCTGAGCGCCCAGATGGTTAACACTAACAGTAACAATTCACATCTCAGGGTGATAAAAACGAAAAGATACAGCTGAGCGCCCAGATGGTTAACACTAACAGTAAAAATTCACATCTCAAGGTGATAAAACGAAAAGATACAGCTGAGCGCCCAGATGGTTAACTCTAACAGTAACAATTCACATCTGATGGTGATAAAAACGAAAAGATACAGCTGAGTGCCCAGATGGTTAACACTAACAGTAACAATTCACATCTCAAGGTGATAAAAACGAAAAGATACAGCTGAGCGCCCAGATGGTTAACCTTAGTAGTAACAATTCACATCTCAAGGTGATAAAAACGAAAAGATACAGCTGAGCGCCCAGATGGTTAACCCTAACAGTAACAATTCACATCTCAAGGTGATAAAAACGAATAGATACAGCTGAGCGCCCAGATGGTTAACATTAACAGCAACAATTCACATCTCAAGGTGATAATAACAAAAAGATACAGCTGAGTGCCCAGATGGTTAACCTTAACAGTAACAATTCACATCTCATGGTGATAAAAACGAAAAGATACAGCTGAGCGCCCAGATGGTTAACACTAACAGTAACAATTCACCTCTCAATGTGATAAAAACGAAAAGATACAGCTGAGCGCCCAGATGGTTAACCTTAGTAGTAACAATTCACATCTCAGGGTGAGAAAAACGAAAAGATACAGCTGAGCGCCCAGATGGTTAACACTAACAGTAACAATTCACATCGCAACGTGATAAAAACGAAAAGATACAGCTGAGCGCCCAGATGGTTATCCTTAGTAGTAACAATTCACATCTCAAGGTGATAAAAACGAAAAGATACAGCTGAGCGCCCAGATGGTTAACCCTAACAGTAACAATTCACATCTCAATGTGATAAAAACGAAAAGATACAGCTGAGCGCCCAGATGGTTAACACTAACAGTAACAATTCACATCTCAATGTGATAAAAACGAAAAGATACAGCTGAGCGCCCAGATGGTTAACACTAACAGTAACAATTCACATCTCAATGTGATAAAAACGAAAAGTTACAGCTGAGCGCCCAGATGGTTAACACTAACAGTAACAATTCACATCTCAAAGTGATAAAAACGAAAAGATACAGCTGAGCGCCCAGATGGTTAACACTAGCAGTAACAATTCACATCTCAAGGTGATAAAAACGAAAAGATACAGCTGAGCGCCCAGATGGTTAACCTTAACAGTAACAATTCACATCTCAAAGTGATAAAAACGAAAAGATACAGCTGAGTGCCCAGATGGTTAACACTAACAGTAACAATTCACCTCTCAATGTGATAAAAACGAAAAGATACAGCTGAGCGCCCAGATGGTTAACCTTAGTAGTAACAATTCACATCTCAGGGTGAGAAAAACGAAAAGATACAGCTGAGCGCCCAGATGGTTAACACTAACAGTAACAATTCACATCGCAACGTGATAAAAACGAAAAGATACAGCTGAGCGCCCAGATGGTTAACCTTAGTAGTAACAATTCACATCTCAAGGTGATAAAAACGAAAAGATACAGCTGAGCGCCCAGATGGTTAACCCTAACAGTAACAATTCACATCTCAATGTGATAAAAACGAAAAGATACAGCTGAGCGCCCAGATGGTTAACACTAACAGTAACAATTCACATCTCAATGTGATAAAAACGAAAAGATACAGCTGAGCGCCCAGATGGTTAACACTAACAGTAACAATTCACATCTCAATGTGATAAAAACGAAAAGATACAGCTGAGCGCCCAGATGGTTAACACTAACAGTAACAATTCACATCTCAATGTGATAAAAACGAAAAGTTACAGCTGAGCGCCCAGATGGTTAACACTAGCAGTAACAATTCATTTTTCAAAGTGATCAAAACGAAAAGATACAGCTGAGTGCCCAGATGGTTAACACTAACAGTAACAATTCACATCTCAAGGTCATAAAAACGAAAAGATACAGCTTAGTGCCCAGATGGTTAACCTTAACAGTAACAATTCACATCTCAAGGTCATAAAAACGAAAAGATACAGCTGAGCGCCCAGATGGCTAACACTAACAGTAACAATTCACATCTCAAGGTGATAAAAACGAAAAGATACAGCTGAGCGCCCAGATGGTTAACCTTAACAGTAACAATTCACATCTCAAAGTGATAAAAACGAAAAGATACAGCTGAGTGCCCAGATGGTTAACACTAACAGTAACAATTCACATCTCAGGGTGATAAAAACGAAAAGATACAGCTGAGCGCCCAGATGGTTAACACTAACAGTAACAATTCACATCTCAAGGTGATAAAAACGAAAAGATACAGCTGAGCGCCCAGATGGTTAACCTTAACAGTAACAATTCACATCTCAAAGTGATAAAAACGAAAAAGATACAGCTGAGCGCTCAGATGGTTAACACTAACAGTAACAATTCACATCTCAAGGTGATAAAAACGAAAAGATACAGCTGAGCGCCCAGATGGTTAACCTTAACAGTAACAATTCACATCTCAAAGTGATAAAAACGAAAAGATACAGCTGAGCGCCCAGATGGTTAACACTAGCAGTAACAATTCATTTTTCAAAGTGATAAAAACGAAAAGATACAGCTGAGCGCCCAGATGGTTAACACTAACAGTAACAATTCATTTTTCAAAGTGATAAAAACGAAAAGATACAACTGAGTGCCCAGATGGTTAACACTAGCAGTAACAATTCACATCTCAAAGTGATAAAAACGAAAAGATACAGCTGAGCGCCCAGATGGTTAACACTAGCAGTAACAATTCATTTTTCAAAGTGATCAAAACGAAAAGATACAGCTGAGCGCCCAGATGGTTAACACTAACAGTAACAATTCACGTCTCAGGGTGATAAAAACGAAAAGATACAGCTGAGCGCCCAGATGGTTAACACTAGCAGTAACAATTCACATCTCAAGGTCATAAAAACGAAAAGATACAGCTGAGTGCCCAGATGGTTAACCTTAACAGTAACAATTCACATCTCAGGGTGATAAAAACGAAAAGATACAGCTGAGCGCCCAGATGGTTAACACTAACAGTAACAATTCACATCTCAAGGTGATAAAAACGAAAAGATACAGCTGAGCGCCCAGATGGTTAACACTAGCAGTAACAATTCACATCTCAGGGTGATAAAAACGAAAAGATACAGCTGAGTGCCCAGATGGTTAACCTTAACAGTAACAATTCACATCTCAAGGTGATAAAAACGAAAAGATACAACTGAGTGCCCAGATGGTTAACCTTAACAGTAACAATTCACATCTCAAGGTGATAAAAACGAAAAGATACAGCTGAGTGCCCAGATGGTTAACCTTAACAGTAACAATTCACATCTCAAGGTGATAAAAACGAATAGATACAGCTGAGCGCCCAGATGGTTAACATTAACAGCAACAATTCACATCTCAAGGTGATAAAAACGAAAAAGATACAGCTGAGTGCCCAGATGGTTAACCTTAACAGTAACAATTCACATCTCAGGGTGATAAAAACGAAAAGATACAGCTGAGCGCCCAGATGGTCAACACTAACAGTAACAATTCACCTCTCAATGTGATAAAAACGAAAAGATACAGCTGAGCGCCCAGATGGTTAACCTTAGTAGTAACAATTCACATCTCAGGGTGAGAAAAACGAAAAGATACAGCTGAGCGCCCAGATGGTTAACTCTAACAGTAACAATTCACATCGCAACGTGATAAAAACGAAAAGATACAGCTGAGCGCCCAGATGGTTAACCTTAGTAGTAACAATTCACATCTCAAGGTGATAAAAACGAAAAGATACAGCTGAGCGCCCAGATGGTTAACCCTAACAGTAACAATTCACATCTCAATGTGATAAAAACGAAAAGATACAGCTGAGCGCCCAGATGGTTAACACTAACAGTAACAATTCACATCTCAAGGTGATAAAAACGAAAAGATACAGCTGAGCGCCCAGATGGTTAACCTTAACAGCAACAATTCACATCTCAAGGTGATAAAAACGAAAAGATACAGCTGAGCGCCCAGATGGTTAACCTTAACAGTAACAATTCACATCTCAAAGTGATAAAAACGAAAAGATACAGCTGAGCGCCCAGATGGTTAACACTAACAGTAACAATTCACATCTCAGGGTGATAAAAACGAAAAGATACAGCTGAGCGCCCAGATGGTTAACACTAACAGTAACAATTCACATCTCAAGGTGATAAAAACGAAAAGATACAGCTGAGCGCCCAGTTGGTTAACCTTAACAGTAACAATTCACATCTCAAAGTGATAAAAACGAAAAGATACAGCTGAGCGCCCAGATGGTTAACTCTAACAGTAACAATTCACATCCCAAGGTGATAAAAACGAAAAGATACAGCTGAGCGCCCAGATGGTTAACCTTAACAGTAACAATTCACATCCCAAGGTGATAAAAACGAAAAGATACAGCTGAGCGCCCAGATGGTTAACACTAACAGTAACAATTCACATCTCAAGGTGATAAAAACAAAAAGATACAGCTGAGCGCCCAGATGGTTAACACTAACAGTAACAATTCACATCTCAAGGTGATAAAAACGAAAAGATACAGCTTAGCGCCCAGATGGTTAACCTTAACAGTAACAATTCACATCTCAAAGTGATAAAAACGAAAAGATACAGCTGAGCGCCCAGATGGTTAACACTAACAGTAACAATTCACATCTCAGGGTGATAAAAACGAAAAGATACAGCTGAGCGCCCAGATGGTTAACACTAACAGTAAAAATTCACATCTCAAGGTGATAAAACGAAAAGATACAGCTGAGCGCCCAGATGGTTAACTCTAACAGTAACAATTCACATCTGATGGTGATAAAAACGAAAAGATACAGCTGAGTGCCCAGATGGTTAACACTAACAGTAACAATTCACATCTCAAGGTGATAAAAACGAAAAGATACAGCTGAGCGCCCAGATGGTTAACTCTAACAGTAACAATTCACATCTCAGGGTGATAAAAACGAAAAGATACAGCTGAGCGCCCAGATGGTTAACTATAACAGTAACAATTCACATCTCAGGATGATAAAAACGAAAAGATACAGCTGAGTGCCCAGATGGTTAACCTTAACAGTAACAATTCACATCTCAGGGTGATAAAAACGAAAAGATACAGCTGAGCGCCCAGATGGTTAACACTAACCGTAAAAATTCACATCTCAAGGTGATAAAAACGAAACGATACAGCTGAGCGCCCAGATGGTTAACTCTAACAGTAACAATTCACATCTGAAGGTGATAAAAACGAAAAGATACAGCTGAGCGCCCAGATGGTTAACACTAGCAGTAACAATTCACATCTCAAGGTGATAAAAACGAAAAGATACAGCTGAGCGCCCAGATGGTTAACCTTAACAGTAACAATTCACATCTCAAAGTGATAAAAACGAAAAGATACAGCTGAGCGCCCAGATGGTTAACCTTAACAGTAACAATTCACATCTCAATGTGATAAAAACGAAGAGATACAGCTGAGTGCCCAGATGGTTAACTATAACAGTAACAATTCACATCTCAGGGTGATAAAAACGTAAAGATACAGCTGAGCGCCCAGATGGTTAACACTAACAATAACAATTCACATCTCAAGGTGATAAAAACGAAAAGATACAGCTGAGTGCCCAGATGGTTAACCCTAACAGTAACAATTCACATCTCAATGTGATAAAAACGAAAAGATACAGCTGAGCGCCCAGATGGTTAACACTAACAGTAACAATTCACATCTCAGGGTGATAAAAACGAAAAGATACAGCTGAGCGCCCAGATGGTTAACTCTAACAGTAACAATTCACATCTCAATGTGATAAAAACGAAAAGATACAGCTGAGTGCCCAGATGGTTAACACTAACAGTAACAATTCACATCTCAAGGTGATGAAAACGAAAAGATACAGCTGAGTGCCCAGATGGTTAACTCTAACAGTAACAATTCACATCTCAGGGTGATAAAAACGAAAAGATACAGCTGAGCGCCCAGATGGTTAACTATAACAGTAACAATTCACATCTCAAGGTGATTAAAACGAAAAGATACAGCTGAGCGCCCAGATGGTTAACTATAACAGTAACAATTCACATCTCAGGGTGATAAAAACGAAAAAGATACAGCTGAGTGCCCAGATGGTTAACCTTAACAGTAACAATTCACATCTCAGGGTGATAAAAACGAAAAGATACAGCTGAGCGCCCAGATGGTTAACCTTAACAGTAACAATTCACATCTCAGGGTGATAAAAACGAAAAGATACAGCTGAGCGCCCAGATGGTTAACTCTAACAGTAACAATTCACATCCCAAGGTGATAAAAACGAAAAGATACAGCTGAGCGCCCAGATGGTTAACTCTAACAATAACAATTCACATCTCTAGGTGAAAAAAACGAAAGGATACAGCTGAGTGCCCAGATGGTTAACTCTAACAGTAACAATTCACATCTCAGGGTGATAAAAACGAAAGGATACAGCTGAGCGCCCAGATGGTTAACTCTAACAGTAACAATTCACATCTCAGGGTGATAAAAACGAAAAGATACAGCTGAGCGCCCAGATGGTTAACACTAACAGTAACAATTCACATCTCAGGGTGATAAAAACGAAAAGATACAGCTGAGTGCCCAGATGGTTAACCTTAACAGTAACAATTCACATCTCAGGGTGATAAAAACGAAAAGATACAGCTGAGCGCCCAGATGGTTAACCTTAACAGTAACAATTCACATCTCAGGGTGATAAAAACGAAAAGATACAGCTGAGCGCCCAGATGGTTAACACTAACAGTAACAATTCACATCTCAAAGTGATAAAAACGAAAAAGATACAGCTGAGTGCCCAGATGGTTAGCAGCTGATCACGACTATAGTCATTTTAAATCTGTTTTATTAGTCAACCAAATCACTGTTATTTGGAATGAAATGTGTGTCTAAACATCAAGACTTGCAAATATTTGTGCTAAAATCAAACAAATATGAGTAATTTTCAGCCACTTTAAGTTATGCATCGCGGTAGCGAGACATAACTTCAATTTAAATAAATTAACTTAACAGGATAAGGGTTAACCCTAACAACGCTGAAATATTTTAGCATGAAGCATGGAGACCAAAGGTTATTTTCAATTTGAAAACATCATAACTGTCTTAGTTAGCTCTTTTCGCTTCATTTGAATACCTATGTTATGGGTCTACGAATATTCTATATTTTTTAAATTAATTCAGTGCTGGGACCGTAATTAGACGTCAGAATGTGACGACCCGTATTAGGGCAGGGGCTGGAGTGATTAAATAGAATACATGCCATAAATATTGACAAAGAACATACTTCTATTATCTTCTAAGAGTGTGTAAAAGTTTCTGTGAATCCATGCATATTGAATACACACAATACGTTAATGATTCTGTGAAGCTAGAGCTAATAATTATAGTGACATTGGAATCGACGATGACATTGACATCGACAGTAAAATTGACTGTGACATCGACATTGATAGTTAGGATATAACCATGCTAAATTAGAGCCTAATCTGAAAATATGTGGATACTCAACTATTTCTGCCAAATGATATTACAATTGCCCTTGTAACTGCAGGAATATAATTCAATGAATGAATGGATGAACAAATGGATGGATGAATAAATGAATGAATGAAAGAATGAATGAGTGAGTGAGTGAGTGAGTGAGTGAGTGAGTGAGTGAATGAATGAATGAATGAATGAATGAATGAATGAATGAATAAAAGCATAAATAAATGAATGAGTGAACGAAAGAACGAAAGAACGAACGAACGAACGAGCGAATGAACGAACGAACGAACGAACGAGCGAAAAGGCGAAAAATCAATATTTTTTCAGCCGCCATTGTACGGCGTTACACACGACAAATATCCACCTACTTGAAGCTGCCTGTGGCCACATCAACCAACAACAAAGTGGACCGTATAGGTATTTGATTTAAATTTGACTATCGCAACTAAAAAAAACATTTATAATTAATCACATTTTTTAAATTCAGTTTATCGATAATTATGAAAGCTGTTTTCAACTTTAAGTGTGTAGCTAGTTTCTGTAGTGCAATTATTAGATTTGCAAATTTCATTGACACACTGCTTCAGAATTCAATCTGTCGGACAATTAATTAAGAAAGATCTTCTAATAGCATTAGGAGTGATCACATTATGCTTTCAAACTAATACCAAATTAAATTAGCTCAGCTGCTAATCAATTTTTAATTGTAGTTAATCACCAAAAACATTCCGCCCACATGCGCCTCCATATTATATCTAATACACAACTAAGGTTTCTTGTTATTGGTGGTGTGGTGAGTGTTCAATTTGTTTTCAAATTATGTGGAGCGATTTCCAAACAAGTTCCAGATTCCATGTTTTTTCAATCATTGATTACAAAATATTTCGCTAATCACTTTCTAGTTTTATAAGCAATTGAAAAAAAATGTGTAGGTTTTCGCTACGTGATACTGAACAAATTGACCCGAGTCTATAAGTACCGTCAATTCGCCCACATAGCCGCGCAAAGGTAACCAAAGACCAGTAGCTGCTTACTTTCTAAGTAAGCAGCTACTGCTCTTTAACTTCCCAAGACCGAATAGCAAACGGCATTAAAGCCACTTTTGTCATTGTATATTGTGTGGGTGCAGACCTGCCGGCGGTAAATGACATTTCATGATAATTGTTATTTTTTTATTACATAGATCATTACTTTTGTCAGAACGAATAGAGCCTACAGCATTGCGTCGACTTCTTCAATGTAATGTGTGGGTAAATGCCATTTGTAATGTGTGGAAGTTTTATTAACATCGTTATTGATCATGAATCACTTTAAAAGCACTAGATTGACAGTCACATATGACAATATCTTATTGTGAGACTTGGTGTGGTATGGTTAGTTGTGGTGTGTTATGGTATGGTATGGTATGGTATGGTATGGTATGGTATGGTATGGTATGGTATGGTATGGCATGGCATGACATGGCATGGCATGGCATGGCATGGCATGGCGTGGCGTGGCATGGCATGGCATGGCATGGCATGGTATGGCATGGCATGGCATGGTATGGTATGGTATGGTATGGTATGGTATGGTATGGTATGGTGTGGTGTGGTGTGGTGTGGTGTGGTGTGGCGTGGCGTGGCGTGGCGTGGCGTGGCGTGGCGTGGCGTGGCGTGGCGTGGCGTGGCGTGGCTTGGCATGGCATGGCATGGCATGGCATGGCATGGCATGGCATGGCATGGCATGGCATGGCATGGCATGGCATGGCATGGCATGGCATGGCATGGCATGGCATGGCATGGCATGGCATGGCATGGCATGGCATGGTATGGTATGGTATGGTATGGTATGGTATGGTATGGTATGGTATGGTATGGTATGGTATGGTATGGTATGGTATGGTATGGTATGGTATGGTATGGTATGGTATGGTATGGTATGGCATGGCATGGTAGGGCATGGCATGGCATGGCATGGCATGGCATGGCATGGCATGGCATGGCATGGCGTGGCATGGCATGGCATGGCATGGCATGGCATGGCATGGCATGGCATGGCATGGTATGGTATGGTATGGTATGGTATGGTATGGCATGGCATGGTATGGCATCGCATGGCATGGCATGGCATGGTATGTCATGGCATGTCATGGCATGGTATGGCATGGCATGGCATGACATGGCATGGCATGGCATGGCATGGCATGGCATGGCATGGCATGGCATGGCATGGCATGGCATGGCATGGCATCGACCCTAGTTTTCAGACTCCCGGATAGGTAACAACGATACCAAGCACAAACTTGGTCAAACTTTATTTAGTTAAATCACCATTTTTTCACATCAAGACCTTGAATAATGACCTTAAATTTATTTAGTTAAATCACCATTTTTAGCACCACAAAACCTTGAATGATGACCTTAAATGACCTCTGGTGACACCCCAGCACCGATTTTCCATAGTCCCAGATTTGTAACCTTCCCAACGATACCAAACACACACCTGGTCAAGTTTCTAGTTGAATCACATTTTTTTTTCAGATGAATGTGGGTAATGACCTTATTTAATCCCCGCGAATGACCCTGGGTAGTGATCTTAAGCGACCCTCCAGCATTTATTTTTCATACTCCCATGAATATATAAATGCACAATGATACCAAACACAAACCTGGTCAAAGGTTTTATTTAAATCGCAATTTGTTCATCAAATGACCTTGAGTAATGACCTCTGATGACCTATTCCACCACTGGCGGCACACCAGCGCCCATTTTCTATAGTCTCAGATAGGTAACCTTCTTTAATGATACCAAACACAAATCTGATCAATGTTTTTAGATAAGTTCACCTTTTTTTAAATGACCCTGGATAGTGACCTTAAAATAATGACGTTTGGTGACCTATTTCACCACTGGCGACACCCCAGCATCCATTCTCCATATTCCCGTATAGAGAACCTATCCAACGATAGCAAACACAGACCTGGTCAAAGTTTTTAGTTAAATCATCCTTATCTCCTGCTCTATCTGGTTGAGTAGAGCTCTGAAGGCCCACTTGGCCCATTTCTATAGGAAAGAAAACAATACAATATTTTTATGTCATCATTGATATTGATATGTAGTGTAAACCTAAAAATCATCCACTTTAACCCTTTAAGCCCTCACGATGCATTAAAGCATCATTTCACATCCCTGAAAACAGACTTAATTTTCCTAAAACTAAGGGTTTTAGAATGAAAATTTCCATGAAACTGGTTTACCAATACATTGCAATTTTCTTTAATTTTTTAAACCACATCCAATCATCTTCATCCACTGCAAGTCGAGTATTGCGACAGCAATTCGCGGCTTGTAGTGGATGAAGATGATTATAGTAAATTCAGGCCTGAAAGGGTTAATTGTACCTCTACGGTCACGCACAACTTCAGTCGGGTAAATATTACTCCTAAGTTTAATTTAAAACTTTAAATTTGCAAATCTTAGAAAAGTTGTGCGAACTCAAAAAAAGTTGTGCTAGCAACTCACACCTTAAGATGATTGAAACATTTACGCAGGTTGTGTTGTAGTTAAGCATAGTCGCAAGAGACAATTAGATCCATTGGAGCATCATAGCAGCGGAATGACGGGGATAAAAATAAGTTCAACATGCTCTCAAGTTGTTTCCTTTAAAAACTGTTAACCTTCAATGTATGGGAAGAGCACATCCACTTGATGTGCTATACATAGCCGAACATGCTGAAAACGTAACTGTTTTAACTTATAGAGTCAATACCCCCAGTCAGTAAATATTATTTTTCAAAAGTAGAGCAGCATATGTATGCATAATTATGCTTCTAATGATGGATGTAAACCAACTTTAGCCTTATCATTTGACAAAAACAAATATGTTTTTAATTGATTTCAAGTTTGATATTTACGAGAAAATGCGGTCTTGGACAATTTCACTTTTTTTTCAGTCTAAGCACACCCAGATATTAAAGAGTAGACCTATATGACCTCATTTTCTCATTCATTTTGAAGACGTAATTGTAGACTTATATTATAAACACATTATTTCACCTGTATATGTAGGTTAACCCATCACTGATATGCGGGACTACTCTCACCATCTTTTCTCTTAAACTTATTTTTTTCCGAACAAATATAATATAGGGCCGCATTCTGCAGCGCCGTAGGCACAGTGATTGTCATTCTGGACTATATCAAAATTTGCGAATTCTATTTTTTAGTCATATGCAGCGATCACTAGTTTTTTTTAATTTGACGATGGTTATATTTCAAGGTTGAAACTGAAGAAAAGTATATATATTTGTAATAATACATGGTAAATATATAGACTAGCTTTTAAACAATAGATCTAGACTACAATAGTACTGTTTTATGAAAATTGTGTTTTCCTATTATCATTAGACCTTAAGGGGTTTTTTGTGTTGTTTTTTATGTTTCCAAATGTTTCCAAAAAAAAGCAAAACTTGGATAGGGTGTGGGTTGTTTGGGGTCTGACAAATCCGAGTTTTTCTCGGATTTTTGGATTTCTTTTTAGTTTCGTATTCTGCCTTTTTTGAAATACCCATGCTATGTAGGCTATGATTGTAGGGCATATGCTATGGTATGGGTCTAAAGAGGTTGCCTGTGCTTAAAGGGTTAAGGACCATTTCAGGGCCAGTGGCGGATCCACGATTTGAAAGAAGGGGGAGCCAAAACAAAATATAATAAGCCTAAGGCTTTTATCCGCGACAGAGACGGTATTCTCGTACGAGTTACGATGAAATAATAACTTTACTACAAATGTACGAGAATACGTTAATTATACATATTTTATACGTTCAGTACCCTATACTTTAGTACCTAATACTTTAGTCTAAAGGAGAGGGTTAAGTTGTGTTCATGTTGTACATTGCCTAGTATTATCAAAGCAACTGACCTGGATCTTAGGTCTGTGATTGGGCGAGATAGCCATCTCGACCAATCACAGACCTAAGATCCAGGTCAGTTGCTTTGTGACAAATCCATGGTCCTGTGTGATGCATCGCAATATAATTGTAAAATTACGCTGTCAATGGATGCCTTATCTTCATAATTGTTATGATTGGTATGTGAGAAAGCACCGCTATGCTAACCCACCCTTTCAGCGAGGGTGAAGAGTTGTTTTGGCACAGGCCTAACATTTATTAAATCCCACGGTTTATGTTTAAATCTTGCGCTTAAGGGGTGAAGTTATCAGTAGCTGAGACGGTGCTAGTTTGCTGCTTTGCCATCGTATGTGACGCTGTCTCAACTTCTATCCAGCATGTTTGGAATAATAATATTTTCTTTATCATATCTAATTATAACCAGTGCACATTATTAATTTGGTAACTTCCAGCATTACCATTATTACAGATGGTATCGTTACGCACATCAATGTTTATTTTTCTTTTTTTTTGTCTGATAATAATGTATAGATTGCGTGTCGTCTTTGAATAACAACCCAGTAAACATTGTTGGCTTAATGTTGGGCCGCCGTCTGCGACATCGGCCCAACGTTAACCCAACATATTTTCAATGTATCGTGTTTGCTGGGCATCTGTCATTTGAGCAGATTATTATTTCACCCCACCACCGTCGTCCTTCCGACGTCATGACAATACAACTGGCTCGACCAATGGGAGGCATCACAACTAGGTCAGTCGATGTCAGATAGTAGGCTCGACCAATGGGAGGCATCACAACTAGGTCAGTAGATATAGGGCACGCTCCACTGATTTCGCTAACACATTCCAACCCGCCAAACCTCAGACGTAACAAGCAGAGAATCAAGTGAACAGCGGGGTGGACATTTTCACATGTTCAGGATGGGGCTATCGCTTCTGATTACATCCTTTGTTCTGCTTGGCGCTATGCATCATGGTGGGTAGATTTTAACTAATTATTGTCCATCCTTTTAACCGTTAAGGTATCTACTCTTCTCCAGCTGTTTTCATCACGTGAAGCTAAATGTTGAACATATTTTTAATATAGACAAATTTAAATTTCCAAAAATGAATTATTATAATAATTCAGCATTTACCACAAAATAAAGTATTAATTGTATAACTTTTTTTAGCATGACAAAGGTTCATTCAAACTAGGTAGTGTCTGGCGGACGCGTATCACAGCTTCAAGTAAATGGGAATGAGAAAAATATGTTAACCCTTTCAAGCCTGAGTTTACGATAGTCATCTTCATTAGCTACAAGTCGCGAATTGCTGTCGCAATTCTCGACTTGTAGCGAATGAAGATGACTTGTGTGGTTTAAAAATTAAAGAAAATTACCATGTATAGGTAAACAATTTTGATGGAAATTTTCGTATTAAAACCCTTGGTTTTAGGAAAATTAAGTCTGTTTTCCGGGATGTGAAATGATGTTTTAATGCATCGTGAGGGCTTAAAGGGTTAACTCGGTGTATTAGTGATTGGCCCTTAACCCTTTGGACTTTACACGTCAATAACCGCACTGAAAAAATTGAACATTTATAATTGCCGTACACCTATGCCATAGGTATGCAAATAAAGCGAAAATAGCTAACTAAGACATTAATGATAAATTCAAATTGAAAAAAACCTCTTTGTCCCCCATGGTTAATAGTATACAATAATACTTCAGCATTTTAAGTGGTAAAGAGTGATTAGTAAGACACGATCTCTGAAGTAGGCCTACAACTTTGCATCTCAGTTGGTATAATAGAATAATTATGTTGCTAACTGGGCAGTGTCTGTCTGAAATAAGGTTCTATGCCACCTTTGTGAACATATAGGCTAAACTGGGCAAAGAAAACCTCCTGAGGATGGTGAGATGAAAATGTCCTCCAGACACAGGACAAATTCGAGCTCTGGCGAGCTCTGAGGTCGAGCACGCTACCTCTTGCTCAAAGAGGCTTCCCACAATATTGAGTGAGCGGGAAGAAATATTTTATCCTTGAAACTTGAAGGCCTGAGTGGGGTTCGAACCCGCGATTTCCGACTTTCCAAGCAGTCAGCTTAAGCCATTCACTGCACCAGGGCCCCCGCCCTTCAAGCATGGAGAAATGAAATGAATGGGGCTTTAGGCCACCTTTGTGCACATATAGGCTAAACTGGGCCAGGAGAACCTCCTGAGGATGGTGAGATGAATGAGATGACACTGTCCTCCAGACACAGGATTCGAAATTCGAGCCCTGGCGGTCTGAGGCCGAGAACGCTACCTCTCGGTCACGGAGGCTCCCCACAATACTGACTTTCACACGTGGATGGGGAAGAAACATTTTTGTTTCTTTCAAACCGCCGAGACCGGGAACCGAACTCTGGCGTGAAAGGCAGCGGTGCTAACCACTACCCTAGGGCCCCCGCCCTCAAGCATGGAGAGGTGGCGCAGTCAGCTGTGAACCGGAAAACTAGATAATAACAGTCACAGCGATTTCAGCAAATTAAGCCTTTCAAAGCGGGGACAGACTTCCGACGAGACAATCTGACGTCTACATACGTCAGATTGAAGCAGACAGAGCTAACTAATCCATTTATGATGATTTTAAATTGATGTTGCTAACTGGACAGTGACTGTCTGAAGACTTTATAATAAACGGATGAATAGAAGAATGAATGGATGAAAAATAAAGTTGATGAATGGATATACGAACAAACAAACGTATGAATGAATAAAAGAATGTATAAATGAATGGCTCAATCAATCAATCAATCAATCAATCAATCAATCAATCAATCAATCAATCAATCAATCAATCAATCAATCAATCAATCAATCAATCAATCAATCAATCAATCAATCAATCAATCAATCAATCAATCAATCAATCAATCAATCAATCAATCAATCAATCAATCAATCAATCAATTAATCAATCAATCAATCAATCTATCAATCAATCAATCAATCAATCAATCAATCAATCAATCAAGCAAGCAATCAATCAATCAATCAATCAAACAATCAATCAATCAAACAAACAAACAAACAAACAAACAACAAACAAACAAACAAACAAACAAACAAACAATCAATCAACCAACCAACCAACCAACCACCCAAGCAATAAATCAATCAAGAACTAAATACAAAAAATGAGATCTATTGTCCCTACATGGACAACTCTACCAAATCTCCTGATGACTGTGAGCTGAATTAGATACCGCAGCATTTCAGAAGAAAAGCTTTGAAAATTAAACACATGTACGCGGATTCTCAATGACATTGGTTCCCTACAATACTTGAGTGAGTTGTAAAGAAGTATTTTTCGAGAACCGAGTAACCAAGAGGTCGGTTCAACTTGAGTTTGCCCACGCACGAACATAGAAAGTGACACATTTGATTGATTGTTTGTTCCCTTTCGTGTTTGTTAACCCTTAGAGCACTGAGCCAAGAAATTTAAATTTTTAGCCACTAGAAGTTGTGTCTCGCTACCGCGATCCACAACTTCAAGTGACTAAAAATTAGTTTAATTTGCAAAAGCTAGGTTGAAATGTATATGATTATCACAGATTTGAGACATATTATTTTTAAAAACTGGTTATGCAAGACAATTAAAACATGAGAAAACAATACTATAGTCAACTGTAGTCGACATCAGTGTGCTAAGGGGTAATGATGGTAATTGGCTGATGCTCCAGCGGTGGCACGCTTACCACGCTGAATCCATGGAGACCAAAGATTTTTTTACAATTTGCAATCATTATAAATGTACTAGTTGGCTCTTACCGGGGTGTTTGAATACCTATATTATGGGTCTATGGTCATTATAAATAATTTACTTCTTTCATGTGGGGGATCGTCGCTATACGTCAGAATCTGACGTTTACAGACGATTTCAGCGCTGAAAAAGTTAAGAATGCGACCA
>OZ024913.1:80468413-80548413 GCA_964017125.1 Flabesymbios commensalis
CACAACTTTGCGATATGGGGGGATTTAGAAAAATATGGGGGTTCCAGAAATCCCCAGACATTTTTAAAAATCTGCAGCTCAAGGGGGGGGGTCAGAACCCTTCTGACCCTCCCCCTGTGCACGCCACAGGAAATAAGTTCAAATCGCCAAATACATGTATTTTCTCTTTTATAGGGTAATTTGGACAATTTTTGCAAGTCATTTTGACTTTATACCCGACCAAAAGACGTGTGCACGGGTCGCTGGCTTGCACAGTGCATGTGTCACTGACGGAAATTGCAAGGTCATGACAGCTTTCTCAGTCAAATTAGAGAGATTTTAATAACATATATCGCATAATGTTTTTGTCCTGTCACACGATGATTCATGGAAATCGTAATAAAATATAGTAACAAGCTTATTTAATTTGAAAAGTCAAGTGCCCAACTAACATTTGAATGTATAGTTTAATCTGTGTTGCATATATCTAATATGTAGATTGGTGCCATGTACGCAAATTACATAAAACCTAGGTTGAAGTTGGCCCCAAATTTTGTGTCCTTTTGTTTTAATCTTCATCAAAAAGTTATGTACATAATTCCATATGCGTCTTTGTTGTATGTTCAGAATAAATCAAACACTTAACAGGTTAACAATTACAATTGAATGGCAATTGACATTGATAAATTTTGTTGTAAAATAGTTGTACAAAATGTTGTTCACTAATTTATCTGAAAAGTATATATTTTATTGATATAAAAAACGCCTACTGTTTCAAATATATATTTCACTTTTTCCTCACTAAACAATAAGTATTCATTTTATTAACGTGGCAATTATTCAATTATAGAAGTATAAACCTCTACAATAAACACATATGTACACCAATCCATCAAGCAATCAATAAAAGTTCTATAGCGCATATCTCCTCGGCGGACCGAACTCAGATGCGCACAGATCCTTAGCATGATCATGTCATAATCGAGGCCAAAGTAGCTTCGTCAACATAAATATGTGACTTGTCAGCAGGATTACAATCGCTGAAATATTTTTTGTATAAACCATGGAAAACAAAGGTGTTTATTTCGTGATAGACAATTTTACTTCAGCACAAAAATGTGAGACTATTTACATGATAAAGAAAAAACATAAGACATAAGCAACTATTTTGACACCATAAAGCTTTATAAAAAGGGTCTTATAAGTGGGCATAACTAACAAAATGTAATAAGTTAGTCACTAAATTTTCATAATGGTTGTTTTACAGCTCTTTGTCACACAGGCCCAGTGTGTAAGAAGAGATGTAAACGACTTCCGGATGGTGATTATCAATCATGTGACACATGCACGGCTTACCATAGCTGCTCCAATGGCCGCCTGATCCGTAACAGACCATGTCCCGATGGCACTGTATGGGACGACAATCTGAAGAGGTGTGAATATCAAAGCAGCACATGCAATGCTCAGAAAACGAAATGTAATTACAAACGCTTTATATGTTTATTATATTCAACATATTGACACATCATATTTCTAAATAATAGACACAACCAATATACGTATCACTCTAATATAGTGGCTTGAAGAATATCTATGTCATATATACATATTTATTTATTATATCCTAAAAGCTGCCTGTATCAATGCTCCTTGCCATAATGGAGGCACATGCAAACCAACCGACAGCGGGTTTGAATGCACATGTACTGCCGGGAATACAGGAACAACCTGTGATACAAGTAATGAACACTTTATACACATTTTTTAGATTCAAATTTTATACAAATTACAATATAACTTAATTATATGAGACCAATCACTAATATTATAGTCTACAATCACTTTTATTAGCACATAATAAATACAATGGATTTGAAATGTTTGGTGTATTAAAAAGATTGGTAACTTCAGGTCTCATGTCACCAGATATCTTTTCGTCCGAGTGTTATTTTGAGAGAGCTCATTTAAAGTTAAAAACTTATTGAAAAAAATAATGAAAAAGACATTGAGACAAAAGTGAAATTTCCACGGGACCTCCCGTGGAAATTTCACTTTTGTCTCAATGTCATTTTCATTATTTTTGAGACAAAAAGTGAAATTTATTTCACTTTTGTCTCAATGTCATTTTCATTATTTTTGAGACAAAAGTGAAATTTCCACGGGAGGTCCCGTGGAAATTTCACTTTTGTCTCAATGTCATTTTCATTATTTTTTTCAATAAGTTTTTCACTTTAAATGAGCATGGTTCAGCTGTAACAAAATAACACTCAGACGAAAAGATATCTGGTGACATGAGACCTGAAGTTACCAATCTTTTTAATACACCAAACATTTCATCCGCTCTTGATCTCATCTAGATGAGCCTTATAATTATTACTATTTGTGATGATATATAATGGCCTCATTGTTAATACTTTATTGTACTTGATGGTTAACGGTATTTTTCTAAAAGCGCATTGTCTCAGATACTATGCTCGCGTTATACATTGTGTACATAACAGGCCTATATACTTATGTTATATCTAGTAAAATATTGTCGTATGTTACTTTGTATGCATATTGGTCTGTGGTCCGCATATTTAGTTCTCAGCTTTTTATATTAATTAACCTTCATACTTGTAGTTCAAGAGATCGATTAAATAAAGATTATTATATATATTTTAGTAGAGAATAGGTTATTATTGAGCAGTGTAGGCCTATATGAGAATGTTCCTATATAAAATAGCATTTGTTTTACTTTTTCTTTCAAACAGATGACTGTATCAGTTTACCGTGTTTAAATGATGGTACATGTCAGCCGACCAGCAATGGTTTTGAATGTACATGTGGCTCTAGATATACAGGAGCAACCTGCGAGATATGTAAGTATTATGTTGAGTTATGACACAAAATCATAGTGCTCAGTGTTAAGCAGACAAAATTATAGTGCCTATCATATATTTTTTACGAATGAGAGGGTTATAACATTTTTTTTCAATGTGGCTATTTGCAGCAGCATCTGTAGTCAATATGCCCATTTTTATCCCCCCGCCCGTAGGGGAAGGGGGATTTTAGTCACGTCAGGATTCTGTCTGGCGTTAGGTGTCCGGGATCACGTTTTCTTGTGGGCGCAAAACTACTGGTCAATTTTTTATGAAATTTTAACATGACATTCCTAGCAACATGGGGATGTACAAGTGATTTTTTAGAGATGCTACCAAAATACAAAATAGCCGCCAGAGGTCAACTCTAATAAAATTTTGTGGGCGCAAAAACTCAAAAACTTAAAAGTCGTAAATTATTCAAATTTTACAGTCACATTCCCCACGATATGGAGATGTGGATGACATTTTTTCAAGGTTTTACGGAAATTCAAAACTTCATTATTTTTTGTGGCGCAAAAATTGCAGTCAGAAAAAATGTGCAGGTGATTTTACTTAAATTTAAAATGGCCACCACAAGTCTACTTTTTAAATATTTGTGACTGCAAAAACTCTAACCTAATTAATGGCGGGGGATGATATAGGACTTCAGACTTCTTGTGATATAAATAGGTCTATAGATAATGTTTATACAACCTTATCTGTATAAGTTTGTGGACGATTTAATTAAAAGAAAAACTTTGAAATAAAAAAAATAAAAACTACAGACAGGCAGTAGATATCTGTCCTCTAATGTTCTGCCAGCTTTTACATCTGTCACGATTTTGACGAGAACAGATCTGCCCATAGTATTTTAGTTTCTATTTGTTTTGCCATCTGCGATATCTACCTTCGTCATCAAATTCGGGATAAATTGGAAGCCCAATTAGCAAATATAACCTGGCAAACACACCATGTTCACCAGTTGAACACAGGTATGTAATGTTGGACCACCGTCTTTGCCGCTGTACCGGTTGAAAAATAACCTCTCTTTCTACAAAACACTTCTCGAAACAGTAAATGGACACGATGTGCAGGTGTTGCTTTAATATAAAGGCTCCCACACACAGCAAAGACAGTCCCCGATTGCTTATGATGCGAAGGTAATCTTAAACAATCAGCCGTTCCCACAATTTATAATCCGTGGCCACGATTTAAATCCCGTGGCCACGAATTATAATTCATTCTTAAGATTTATCATCCGTGGCCACGGTTTAATATCCATGGCCACGATTTATAATTTAATACCATGATTTATAATCCGTACCCACGATTCATGCCACGATTTATAATCCGTTTCCACGATTTATAATCCGTGGTCACGATTCATAATCCGTGGCCACGAATTATAATCTGTTTTTACGATTTATAACCCGTGGCCAAGATTTATAATCCGTTTCCACAATTTATACTCCGTACCAACGATTTTTATTTCGTTGCTCAAATTATAATTCATTCCTAAGATTTAAAATCCGTGGCCACGATTTATAATTGGGTCCAAAGATTTATATTCCGTTCCCACGATTTGTAATGCATGCCACGGTTTATAATCCGTGGCAACGATTTATAATCTGTGGCCATGATTTATAATCTGTTCCCACACGATGTATATAAACCGTGGCCACGATGTATATAATTCGTTCCCACGATTTACAATTCGTACCACCGATTTATAACTTGTGGCAATGGTTTATAATCCGTTCTCACGATTTATAATCTGTGGTCAAGATTTATAATCCGTGGCCAAGAATTATAATCTTAGCCACGATTTATAATTCGTGGCCACGATTTAAACTCCGTGGTCAGAGTTCATAATCGATGCCACGATTCATAATCTGCGGCCACGATTTCAAATAAGTGACCACGATTTCTAATCTGTGGCCACGATTTATATTATGTGGCCACGATTTATATTATGTGGCCACGATTTGTAATATGTGGCCACGATTTATAATATGTGGCCACGATTTATAACCATGATACCACCTACACACTGTTGATGTTTGCGACATGCTCGATTTGTTATTGATTTATAAATTGTGGCCACGGATTTTATATTGTGGCCACGGATAATAAATTGTGGCCACAATTTATAATTCTTTGCCATGATTTATAATCTGTGGTCAGAGTTTATCCGTGCACACGATTTATAATCCGTGGCCACGATTTATAGTCAGTTCCCACGATTTAGCATCCGTGGCTATGATTTATAATCCGTTGTCATTTTTACCAACAGCCTCGGACAATATGTATAATAATAAATAACGGTTACAAACACACGAGCCAAAAAAATAATAGTGAATGAAGTTGCCAAATACAAGGAAATTGCATCTAAAAGTAGTCGGAAATACAGAAAAGATCGGGGGGAAGGCATTAGCGGATTGAGAAATGGGGCCCGGGTGGTCCAATAACAGCTGAATTATGTCTCCAGAAATTAATCTCAAGTGCCCCCAGAAACAACCTAAAACAAAAATGTCCTATGGGGGGCTTAAAACTGCTAATTTCGACTCGCTGCCCTCGCGTCATATTCACAATCATATGGACATTAAAATACAACTAAAAAATAATATGACTGTTTACCCAACTCCGGCGGATGGCCATTTCGTAACCCCCCTAGTCAGAAGCTCTGGATACGGCCCTGCCACTGTAATAAAATGGTATAATGTAATTGGTAATTACTTTTGAAAATAAAATAACTGGTAATATTTTTTTATATTAAGTTTATTTGAGTAATCGACAGCTTATTAACATTATGATTATTTTGTGCATTTTAACAGGTAGCACACAATTCTAATGTATTTCTGTTTCCTAACAGCTGACTGTATCAATGCGCCTTGCCATAATGGGGGCACATGCAAGCCAATCGACACCGGGTTTGAATGTACCTGTGCTGCTGGATATACAGGAACAACCTGTGATACACGTAAACGATAACTGTTATTAGCATAATAAAATACCATAGCTTGGAGATGAACTATATATGTGGTTGTTTAATTTTAAGAAATCTCATATTCCATTGTTTGTGAAGCTGGCAATTAAACCACCTTCGGTTCAATGTTCCGTATTTGTTGTTGACGTGTTATTTTGGTGTCTCCAACCCTTACAGCGAGGGGATCGACTTTATTCTGCATGACAGTCGGTAGTGCTACCACTACACAAGGGCCCCTCAGATTCTGACGTCGAAATTCATTCCCCGCATTGTAAGAGTAATAAACATAGGTATTCAAATGAAGCAGAAAGAGGTAACTAAGACATTTAAGACGATTTCAAATTAAAAAAACAGCTTGTTTTGTCTTTACTGGGCAGAGACTTTTTAGGTTTAGCTAGACAAAACACAGATCCACTATCCGCTGATTGGATAATCCCAAGAGTAGGTATAGCTGAGGGTAACTCCATTCATCCCACGTGAGAGATCTAATGTCAAACACTATATTGCCGGTGGTATAAGGCCATGTCACAGCCAACACCTCACGGATGCGAGAGGCCTCGTTATTACAAAGAATACTTTGTGGTTAATGTTAATTGTGTAATATGGTACTTTTTATCAATATTTGTCGGTGTTCCATATATTTAGCTCCCTGTTTTTTATGTTCAGTTAGCATACACACTTGCTGTTTGACAACTTGATAAAGAATATTATATACATTTTAGTAGAGATTATGTTATTATTAAGCAGTGTATATGAAAATGCCCCTTGAATAAAATAACATTTTTTTCCTTTTCTTCCAAACAGATGACTGTATCAGTTCTCCTTGCTTGAATGATGGTACATGTCAGCCGACCAGCGATGGTTTTGAATGTACATGTGGCTCTAGATATACTGGAACAACCTGCGAGATATGTAAGTATTATGGTGAGATATGGTCTCACCACACAAAATCATAAGCGCGCATATTATTATAATACGTATAACATTTGAAAAAATATGCCGTGTCATGACGGTCCACATTCCCCTCTCTGTATCGGTTTCATCTAAACCTATCTCGTCAATTTTAGTTAAGAATCTCATCAGGGGTCAATAGCGTTTTCCAAATCTGAACATCTTGTTTGTAAATCCGAGCCTGGTGATCGTCCACGCAACAGATTCATAAAAGAAACAATCTCACATTTCTGCATTCAGGTGTTCATTTAAGTGGGATATGGGAACATGCAGCACTCATTCAATGAACAAGGTGTGAGCCTTTAGGCAAGTACCTTATTCATTGAACATGTGCTGTATTTTCACATTATCCCACAGAAAATGAACGTTAGTATTTTGTCACACGATCAAGTCACACATGACACAACTACCATACATTGTGTTCAATCAACAGTTGGGGATGATATGGGCTGACACCGATTTAGCCTGGTAGGCCTATGGCCAATAATGAAAACCACGGCACAGAGTGGTAACATCAATACCCCCCTAGTTAATATTTAAAATACATAGATACCTATTTAATAACATTCATCATCATATATTTTTATTATAACGAATGTAACAATCCACCTACCTACTTGCCCGCCCGACCGCCCGCCTGCCTGCCTGCCTGCCTGCCTGCCTGCCTGCCTGCCTGCCTGCCTGCCTGCCTGCCTGCCTGCCTGCCTGCCTGCCTGCCTGCCTGCCTGCCTGCCTGCCTGCCTGCCTGCCTGCCTGCCTGCCTGCCTGCCTGCCTGCCTGCCTGCCTGCCTGCCTGCCTGCCTGCCTGCCTGCCTGTCTACCTACCTACCTACCAGTTTGTCATGTTTACTGTGCTACAACATCATGTTTCTTTCAGATTTGACAACTGGATCTATCTGTGAAACAGACTGTGTGGGGGGTAAGAGTGGACATTATCAGTCATGTGAACACTGCAGCATATTTATTATCTGCAATAACGAAAACATGCACATAGTGGAATGTCCTCAACCGACTGTATGGAATGACAATATAAAGGCGTGCGATTGGACAGGCTCCGACTGTACAGGTGGGGACTACGCATAGGGTAAAGCCCGAGGAGCTCTACATTCTTAGCTGTTGAAAAGGCCGAGGTCGAGACCTATTCCACAGCTAAGAATGTAGAGCTCCGAGGGTTTTAACTGACTTAAAACACATTCGCCCGTAATGAGGATCCCTCATAATAGTCCAGGAGTAGGGACACAAAAAAAATCCGTCAATCGGCAGATTATCTACAATATGAATTGACAGAATGGTAGAATAGCTTTGCAGGAACAACGCCAGGTAGTATGTACAATCAAATTGTGGTATCAGTTTTACTGTACAGCCCATTTTCTAACATACATTCGCTATGCTCGTCAAAGTGGAGGTCAAGTTCGAGAAATAGCCATGGACAAATTCTCTTAGATCTTTACAACTCTTTAAACAACATAACTATTGGTCATATCTATATTTAACTTATGTTTTCTGAACCCAGACATGTATATGCTTGGAACTGAGTGGTATTTAGATTTATAAATGTCATATTTTTTTGTGGGAGATTGTATTACAGCCTTTTATGAAAATGTGTGTATTTATCTTGAGATGAAATCTGAAACATTGAACTTTACTCGGTATTTAAGTGTAGAATTTGTTTTTTGCTAATTCGGCTGTGCTGAAGGCGAATTACACTGGGTATATCAGTGAGTGTCACATTCACACACTGAGGTTTATCGTGGCATTTGCAAATATTCAACACCAGGGGTCTCTGTCTCTGTTACGTCACAGCCTTCCAACCAGCAGCTAGCACGCGCCATGAGGTAGATTTTGACTGGTCAGCTGTGTTTAGATGCACATTTTGCCAGAATGTGGAAATCTGTGTATGCAGTGCTTGTCATGCAAGCCAGAGGGTATCCAAGAGTGTACCACTTTCAATTTTATAAGGATTTATAATTGTTTTAATGGAGGTTTTAAAAGTATGAACTAAGCACACTTTTTTTCTATATACGGTATACAGTGTATATTCAGCCTAGATATTTTAGATATTTTATCTCATTTTCAAAAACGTCAATGCTAATAACATTTTGCACTCTGTGAGGCCTGTGTTGTGGGGTTTTTTCACACATCTGGACGTGGCAGTACAAACAGTGGCTGTGAATGCTCTGACCCCTGGTGGTGATTATTAGCTATTCAGGGGATGAATACAAGTGTCTGAAGTAGAGACGCCGGTGACAAGAGTGAAAATGAGAATCTGTCGAATGACATTTAATATTTGATGTTCTTCACCTTCAAATTAGCAAAACAAAAATGACCTTCAAAATCACATCTTTTCTTTTTCTAGGTGCACATAAATACACAATGAATGTTTTGTAAGTGATTTAGAGTTGACAAATGTATGTCCTATTTATTTCGATCAACAGGACCTATGTTTAACCTTCAAATACAAAATGGTTGCCACCAGTACACAAATGGAAGCGTTTTTATGAATCTGGATTATAATATAAGAAAAATCATTTTTTAAGGTTAATCTAGAAAGTAGTGTATGTAATACGAAAGATTAGGTTTCAAGGCATCCGAAACTATGTTTAAGCACATTATATTCTAATATCCTTTGATCAACTCAGTATTTCGAATGACGTCATGATTTTGATAATATTTGTAAATATGTAAAATGACGGCCATCTATGATTTTACGATAAAATGTAGGTCAGACGGTTAAAAATGAAAAGCATAAATGAATGTTTTGACCCCCAAGTCATGAAAAAACATAAATCAAGCCTCCCGTGCAAGAAACCCCAAACCCATTTAGTTTCTGGTTCATTTTTATGTGAATGCCATGGCCATTTTTTATTTTTTATTTCAAATGTACTCGTCAGTATCGTTTGTTACTGGTCCATTAGGTTACCGCAAATAAATCATATTATCGTTAGCATGTTTAGAGATATAACTATAGTAACAGTAAATATATAAAAAAAACCAGCGGATGTCTTGGATTTGAAAGTCAAATAAAAAGCTAATACAAATCTTGCAGAAACCATAAATAAATTGTGCTTTCATGTGAAACAGAGCATATGAAACACGTGGTTTTCTTTACATTTTGGCGGTCATAATTTGACGGTGAAGGTCACCACATATCGAATGTTATCCGACATATTTGCGCTCAGCACACTCAAATTATGTAAAACCAAGTGGATAACAAATTATATACTAAGATGCAGAGCAAAGTTCAATATTTCAGATTTCAACCAAGTTTAAACATTCACATATATATAAAAATAGCTGCCACATTCTTTCATTAAACAAAATATATGACATTTATAAATATAAGCAACACTCATTTTGGACCATGAAAATGTGGGGATAGACACCACATAAATGTGTATATGACAGTTAGTTTTAAAGTTATTGAAGAAGTCTTTTTTTGGGACAATGCCTGCCTAATTTGCATAACAATCAATGAAACAGCAACTTCCGGCAATTGAAACCGCACTTTTCTGTTTTCATAGATATTGATGGCTCTTAAAAAAATGGTTTCCGTGTGGTAATAAAGAGTCCCCCCCCCCCTCCATTGTGAAATTGTGTCAGCGGACTAGCTGCTGTCTCTTATATTTATAAACTTTATTATGTTTAAGCATCACACGAGATAATTTCAATTGAAAGACACTTTGCATTGTTAATCTAATTCCGGCAAACATGAGACGTTGGCCCAACGTTGGTTTACTGTTGGCCCACATTCTACGACGCTGGTCCAACAGTGAAATAACATTTGGTCAGCGTCTGATGTTTGCTGGGATGCGTTTACGAAACCGGTTAGGCCTGATTATATCATTTCCATTAAGTTTATTCTGCTTCCTTGAAGATAGCTGTACTGATTCCCCTTGCTTGAATGGCGAATGTTATCCGAGCAGCACCGGATATGAATGCATGTGTTTCAGTGGTTATACAGGAAAAACATGTGACACACGTAAGTCTATTTTTTTACTTAATAAATTACGATATGCCACTATCATATATAATATACTGATATATGGTTGATTTGGATAAAACCGGATCGCGAAATTATGACACCCAACACACATTGAGATAAGTATGTGTGACATATATATTATATTGAATACAATACTAATTATTTTATTGTTTATTGAGTCTACAGCAGAATATATTTCTACCGCATAAGTAATCTTAATCTCAAGAAATATACATCTCATGTTTGTCCGTTATGCTACTATGCGTACGTGATTTACGTCGCTTGTCCAGATGTTTGACATCGGCAGTTACAACGACAATGGCAACGTCACTTGTGTCACTAGAATCCGCTTATCCTGTGTAACATCACCACCAATCACGAAATTAACAGTACAGTGGACACACAACGTTGTTGAGACGTTAAATCAACGCCAATAACGTCGTAACAACGATCCGATCTACATCTCTGTAGTTTTGTTGCTTCATTGGCTCCCTGATAAATTCAGAATATAATTTAAAATCACACATAAAAAGGTTAGAAATACTTTTTTTGACAAATCCAATCATTTTTGATCGCCAGAAGTCGTGTCCCGAGTCAGCGACGCAACAGGACATGTTCACTCAGCATAGGCCAATTTATATAATTCATTGATAATTTTATAACACTCTAGCGATAAAACAATGTTTTATTCAAAGTATCATTTTACTAAAATAAAAGTTCAAAAATCTTAAACTGATGCAAATATACTTTCATCTTGACATAGTGATGATTCTGCCTTCGTTACATCGCATGTCAGCAGCTGCATGCAATTTTGCCCCCTGGCAAGCGAGTGATCGTGGCCTTTTGGCCATGATCATGCACATTTTTCATGTCTTTGTTGGCAAAAGCGAGCATAAAAGTTGGCAGTAGAATGCGATTGTGAGTTCAGATATAGACAGCATTTTCAACAGATTTCTTTATTAGCCATAGGATTGCGAGCAATATTTTAAAAGCGTATAATTATCCTTCACTATGATATATCTGGTTTTAGCGAGCGAAATAGGTATAATATATTTCTATTTAATTTTATTTTAAGTGTAATTTTAAATGTAATGTCTTGTATATAAATTTTATTCTGGATGTCGAACTTAGTTAGTGTACTGGTCACCTGTATTCAACATCCTGATGTACACAATTTAACTTACAATTGCGTATGTGTACGATTATTGTATATATTTGTGTATATAAAACCCGATAAATAAATAAATAAATAAATAAACAGCAGTTATATTATGTGCCCATGTTAAAAGTAAAATGTGTCAACTTTAGCCTATATCATGCTTGGCTACTATGCTGTATTAGGCCTGATAAATACTGGGGTCGACTACAAGAATGACAATCTACAGTGTATTGACAATCGTGCTCTATTTATTTCAGGTCCAAATCTCATGCTATAATTGCTGACATACTTTACTCGGGGTGCGCATGCGAAAACTTACCCAGAGCCAGAATCATCACTGCAGTAGCTTGAGTTATTTAATACATTAAATTATCTCATTTGGAATGATGTGGGCATCTGTATATAGAGTATACTAATAACTAATAGCATGGTATACTAATAACAGTGCGCCGCCATTAGTAAAATTGTGTCCCAAAAATATTGTGTGCGAACGATCGATTTCGCAATGAATCTCATTGGAATAATGCCTTAAAAGTGTGGTCAACTGTCAAAATTCATGGGACAAGGGTCCCCCGGAAAGCAATAGTGCCCGTGCGTAGGCCAAGGCCCTACTCCATAATAATACTAAATATGTGTGTCATACCCAAAGCCTCATTAAGAGCAAGTTCTCAAATGACAGCAAGTTCATATATACCTGAGCGACATCTATGAATTAATAATTCAAAGCCCTTGGCCATTGCCCCTACTTGGTCGCTGGCTTGCAAACAAACTGACTGTATTACTGCGGGGATGTTGAAACTGCTTTACCCCAAGCTTGTATTGACACCCATTAAACACAAAATATTTGTATGACTTTATGCAATGTTGGACCAACGTCGAAGACGTTGGGCCGACGTTGTATAAATGTTATACAAATGTTATACAATTAAACACGTATTGTGTTATATGTGTATTTTATTTTTTGGATAGAGATATTTATTAGCTTGTTGAGTTTTACACCTTATAAGTGCTCACTATGATGTTAGCTTTATTCTTGGCCTGTTTTGCAATGAGAACAATATATATTTTTTAATCATTTAACGTTTTTCTCTTGTAAATAGTAACCCTACGAATACCTAACATTTATGTAACCTTACGAATGACAATATCATCAGTCTCTGGTGGCTCTTCTATTACATAAGAATATTTTAAATGATATCGTCAACATATTGCCATGTCATGACATGATAATGCATCATAGATATTCAATTAACTCGTGTATTCTCCACACCTACACAGTGAAATATAGCACTGTGATAATTTGTAGGATATATTAAAAATGCAAACATTGCTAACGTTTCAAGATATCTATGTTAACCACTAAAATCTGACTGTCACATACACTGTACCTTGGTTATTCTGTTAGACAAGGTGGTAAACCCCATGTCCTTTCATAGAATTTCACAGCTGCCATTTCTTTATTTAAAATTCGTAGGGTTACACATATTAAAAAACCCTGTAGTGTCCAATGGAAGAAATTAAAAAAATGGTATAATTTTCCGATACGTTACCTTGCCCATATTATACATTGGTACCACAAGTGTATTTAGAGAAAAGAGCTAGTGTTAATCTGTAATAGTATTCGTTTTATAGAACATGAAAGCGCATTTGTATGGTTACAAAAACGCACTTTAAATTATTGCACCTATTTTACTATTACCGACATTATTTTGTGGACATGCTCCACAATGAATTCGGCTCAGCAAATAAACAGCAAGCACAGCTCAGGTCATAGATATAATGTGTAAAATATTTATATTGTGCAATATTGATTTACTCAGATATCATAACACAAGCTGTATTCGTAGGGTTACACGAGTTTTAAATTTTCAAAAAATATAAATTAAAAAAATTCAAATTTACAAAAGCAAAAAAAGTGTTAGCTATTGATTAGGTGCAGGTGCCGTGCTTCAAAATGCGTAATATAAAGGCGCTGTTTATTTTGAATATTGAGAAAATGAACTTTTTCAAAATAAGGTCCAAATGCATCACTTTCGTTCGAATCGACCATATAGACGTCAGTTTCTGATGTCTAACTACGGTCCACGAGCAGAAAGGGTTCAAATAATAAACTGTTTATTTGACTATTATGCAATTATTTGATTTTTTTCGTTTCAGCTGTACCAGATGAAATATAACGGCATTTCTAAAAACACGAAGATAATGGTCGGACGACAAAGACAAACAATAACTATTACTGATCAGCTTACACCATTTTAACAAACTTTTTGCATCTTTACGGGAATATAATCGAATTGTCATTTTTCTTTGACTTGAAATTTCAAATATATCATTTTAATAAGGAAATAAAAGGTGACTTACATGACATTTCAACAATGATAATTGTGTTATCGTGAAGCTCGCACTTCGTCGTGGAACTGTAACACAAAGGAAGAATCACTAAATGCCTACTTTTGAAGTACACAGCTACTGTTGTTTGATTCAGATTTGAGAAAAAAATAAAGGCGTTCGTAATAAAACGACAAGGCCTACATGTGCAAACAGTACACATCCTCAGCTACAACTATGGATATGCCAGTTTATAGGGCCTACAGTCCGCGATAAATGCAATTTGAAAACATAATTGCGTCCAGAAATAATATTAACTCTTTAAGTGCTTCATTACTACTTAACATTTTCCTTTCATTTGAAGTTGGCATTGCTCACGCAATTGCCAACTTCAAATGAAAGGAAAATACCTCCTCACTTAAAAATTAAACCTGCTAAATTTCACAATGGGGGCTTTACTCAAGATTTATACATGCATATTTGTTCAATTTCTGTCAAATTTTAGTTGTGGAAAAACAGTATGAATGCGCTTAAAAGCGTCGCCCGCACTCAAAGGGTAAAGCGTCTCCCGCACTCAAAGGGTTAAGTGATTGCTCAGGATCAATATGGATTTTTTTGTTTTCAATTTGTAATTATTTTGAACAGATTTTAACTTTTCAAAGTGATAGAAATTCAAACTGTATTTTGAACTTTTATGTTAAAGGGACTGGCCCAGGCTAAAATCATCAAAAAACTTGTGATTTTATTTTGGTTTCTTAATATGACCATATAATGTAAACTTGTCCATAGACTAGAACTGCAAAATTTTTAAATTTGTGTGCTGCGCATTCACCAGTTAGGCTAGATATAAAGACGAAATTCCTGATTTCTAAATATTGACAACCATGTCAAAAATTAGAAATACGGGAATTACGTGTCTATATCTAGCCTAACTGGTGAATGCGCAGTAGAAAAAATAAAAACTTTTGCAGTTCTAGTCTATGGACATGTTTACATCATATGGTCATATTAAGAATCCAAAATAAAATCACCAATTTTTTGATGATTTTAGCCTGGGCCAGTCCCTTTAAATGTGTAAAATAAAAGACATCACTACACTATGTATGGAAATATATTTATTGCTTGTATCGATGTGTGTATCGGGTAGAAAAAGGGGATATAAGTAAAACATTTAAAATCAATCTATGGCCGCCATTTTCAAACTCATTAAAATCTTCAAAAAAAGATATTTGCACATCTTCATATGTTGGCGAATGCTTATTTAAAATGATATATTTTCTACATAGTTAGTATTTGATTTTATACTTAGCCAAAGAATCGCGATATGGATGTCAGTCGTTAATTTCAGCAAAATCTCGAAAAAAACAATTGCTCATCTAGTTTTGGTGGGAATGTTATTAAAAACATTCTAACTGTTGGATTTTATAAAAAATTGCGTTCGCAAAATATTAAGAAAACTGAGGGGCTTATCGTTTTTTTTTTTTAATTTATAATTTATTTGAATAGTTTTTAACCACAACGAGCAGCACTGCGTAAACAGGGGTCGTATTATGTACCAGTCGGCATAGAGTGAAGCCGCAATGGGAATGCAAATTCTGGTGCAACTGATGCATAGGTCATCGGGCGTCATGCAGCGCACATGACATTGCCACTGACGTCACGTCAGTACATATTCGGACATTTGCGGGCTGAGCATCAATAACTGATAATCGGGGCGCGCTGATGCTGGTAATGCTGACCAATAAGTTATTCACCAGGGGCCAGCACTGATTGTGTGGGTTCCGTGGACGACACAAAAATATCAAAAAGAATCTATCTGTAACGCAACTGCTACTTGTTTGCTTGATTGAGTGTCCGTGCCGTGGACCCATTGAAATTGTATCAACCTTCGATGTTTTTGTAAATTCTATATCATTTTTGTGAAGCTTTATTGTTGGAATAGTTATGTATGTACGCTATTTAATCAGATATGAGGGCGGACAGTTTTTTTAATTTTTTTGCTAGACCACACCTTTTTAAATATACACCGGAAGACAGACGAACAGATATAATATATAAGCCTATTGACGTGTCAATGTGGATGTTTACGCTCTGAGAAGCTAATTAATTATATTTAATCTTATAATTTAATGTTGTTTAATCGTATAGAGATTTGCTTAAACACAATTAGAACCTTTTTGCTACTGGCGAGATATGATGACATATTGTGCTCGTGAAATCACTCCATAGTTAACATAGATTGAGGTGCAACGTTAAGCGTGAATGCAAGGTGTAACAGATCTACACCGACCCTATGCATGCTATGGCATTGTTACATCACACTACTATTACTAGGCATGAATAGTATAGGCGTAGTATAGCAAGTACGCTGTTCTTTTTCTTATCAATCCAATTCAGTTGATTGAGTGTACAAGATACAATATTGATAACAGTTTCATAACATATACAAATACCATAGAATTATATACATGAGAAACATAATATCACAGATATATAAAAAAGTAAATGTACACCTGGGAGAGAAGCTAAACAGGATCCATTGGAGCCTTTGCTAGTAGTTCCCACCCAACATATTTTCCAATTTCCACCAGCCCTTTCTAATATGTTTATGATAACCGGCAATTACAACACAAAGATTTGAAATCACTACTGACAAAACAAGTATTTATTTTTTCAAACATAGGATGCTTTAAGCTGGATATAAAAGAAGAGTAATTAGTAATGTGACGTACATTAGATGATAACGAATTCCACATAAGCACAATTCTGTTGAAGAAGCTACGTTTGAAGCAGTCTGTACGACGCAAGGGTGGTACCATAAGAAATCCAGAATCAATCGCGCTACGAGTGGAGCATCCACCATCAGAGAAAAAACAGAATTGTTAACATCAACATCATAATTACCATATAAACACTTCCAGAAGAAAACAATATCAGTGTATCCACGACGCATAGTTAAAGGTAGAATTAGTATTTGATCTTTATAATCTACTTCTGCATAATTAAAAACATATCTGGTCATTGACCTGGTCATTTTTTTATATTTTTACGACTAGTGCCACGCCATACTACAGTACAATATTCCAGTAATGGGCGGACTAGTGAACAGTACATTATATATTTAGTTTGCGAAGATGCATGCCATCCTAACGTACGTTTCATTAAACCACTTATACGAGCTGCTTTGCTTATAATGTTGTCTATATGATTATTCCAAGAAAGTGAACTGGTTAGTATAACGCCCAAGTCGTGTATCTCGTCGACACTTTGAAAGGGTACACCATTCATAGTATAATCGAACAAAATAGGATTTTTGGATCTAGTAAAGGTAATTATATAACATTTAATAACATTGAAATCCATTTGCCACAATTGTGACCATTTGTACATTGAATCTGTATGAGATTGAAGTTATATACATGATTGTTGACTTATCTTTGAAATTTTGAGGTCATCCGCAAATGGTTCGACTTTGCTAAATGTGGTACAAAGTGGTAAATCGTTAATGTATAAAAAAAAAAAAATGGGTCCCAGTATAGACCCATGTGGAGCAGCTGAAGTGACTGGAAGCCACTCAGATAGTGATCCAGAAATAGATACACGTTGTTTACGTCCTGAGAGATAGGACGTAAACCATTTAAGTAAACTACCATTGAAACCATACACTTTAATTTTGTGTAACAGTAAATGATGTGGTACTCTGTCAAACGCCAAAAATATAAATGAAAGGTGTCAACTTGACCGGAGTTATTGATATGTTGGCCTATCTCACGGAATACCTGCAAGTTGAGTTACTGTAGATTTTTCATCCATAAATCCATGCTGATTTTTATAAATAAAGTCACCTATGACTGACATAACATGGTTATGTATACATTGTTCATTTTCCCTTGGCCAGTCTCATGCGAGTGCTACCGCAGGAGTCTGGCCGTATTGAGTACTACAATCAGTTATTCTGTCTATGTGGTGATCTTGGGGGTGTGTCTGAGATTTAAACCTCATTGGATGTTTCAGATGTATATATATGTAATAAAAGGTCACGAAGAATTGACCTCCTGCTCATCTGTCATGCACAGTTACCTGTTTCCGTTGCTAGATGTATTATATAAACAAGTTGGGAATCTCTCATTTTGGACAGTGACGTGTACCGAATTTCGTCATGGCGGCCAGTGATCATATAGTGGCCGCCATTCAGGGAGCTGGGAACACAATGACATCAGCGTGAGATTCAAAGCTTATATATCTATCTGATCTATCATACCAACGGAAACAAGCAAGCTTTGCTGTGAGTCAGCTGTCAAACGCTGTCTGATTGGCCGGTCTTCAGACGCGTGACATTCAAGGTATCTCGCTATTTAAAATAGTTGGACGCTGTACGCTTGTACAGTTTTTGTCACCCTAGCCCTTATAAACCGGGCATACATTTGCAATTAGCCATTTGGTTGGCACAGTACCATCTCGCAGAGATTTATTAAAAAGACTGCATAGTAACGGTGCTAAATAAGAGGAGGAACATTTCAGTATTACAGGGGGTACATCATCAGGGCCACATGATTTGTTCACTTTAAGTTTCTGCAGTATACCAGTAACTTTCAGTTCAGCTCCAATTATGGAATTAATGTCCGGGTGTGGATCAGTATCGTGGTCATTATCAGTGGCATTTAAGGGGTTACTAAATGTTGAATGAAAGTATTGGTTAAAACCACTAGCTTTTGCATCAGGGCTTGTTAATTTTAAAGCAATATAAATCATATCTGGCGGTATTACTCTACTACCAGTCTTAGATTTTACATATGGTCAAAACTTCTTAGGGTTTTGGATAAATAATTTGTACATACTGCGACAAAGTTAATTAACGTAATTGTGAAGATGGCGACAATTTAACCAATCTTCTGACCCTTCAGTGCGCTTAGCCTTGCGACGAGCTTTTAATTTCTCTGTTTGGAGCTGACGTAATTCACTATCTACCCAGGCCGGACCAGAATTATTTTTTTACAATACGATTAGGAACATTTTTGTAAATAGCATCAAAAACAAGACGGAGCCACTCCGACCACGCATCATCTACACTGTTTGCAACTGTACTGTTGACAAAAGTTTGAAATTAATGAGGTCATCAATTAAGCCATTAACATTAATGTGTTTATAACGTACATCAATCGAGCTGTATAGGCTTACTGAAACCTTTCATAAATTGATAAACTAAGAACAACATGATCAGAGATAAAAGATGTATCACATTATGCAATATTAGAAAACAGAGGAAGCGTATTTGTGCTTACTAGGTCAAGAATCTGCAGAAAGCAGGCATCAATAAATCATGTTTTCTCAGACGGCATCTACTGAAAGCCTTCAATTTTTATTAATATTGTCAATAAACACAACTTCATTGCGATATGTAGACATTGTCAGTGATTATTAGTATGTCATATGTTTTAATCTGGTGTAAATGCGACAGTAAAGTACGTTAATGTTGCTTTACACACAAGAGAAAAGAATGATAAGACGTTGGTCCACCGTTGGTATACTGTTGGGCCAGCGTCGTAGACGGTGCCCCAACAATATACCAACGTTGGGCCAGCGTTTCATGTTTGCTGAGACGTGACGTAAATTGTGTAGTTATCGATAACTACACGTTGTCGTCACTCGTTGTCCAAAAAGTATCCCCGTCCGCCCTAAAAAATGACATGGAACTCAAATATGGTAGCAACTAACAGGAGAAGGTTGGGCAATGATTGTACAATTATGTGAAAATACGATCGATGAGCTATAATGGCGCTACATTTTTCCTTTATTTTTAAGGGTTTTAATTTTGAGCGATTTAAACTTTTTATCATGTGCCTACAACTTTGCTAAATTACAAAACATAATAGTTTTTTTTTTATTTCTACGAGTTAAAGGGACTGGCCTAGGCTAAAATCATAAAAAAATGGATGATTTTATTTTGGTTTCTCAATATGACCATATGATGTAGACATGTCCATAGACTAGAACTGCAAAAAATTAGAATTTTTAGAAATCGGAGATTTTGTCTCTATATCCAGCCTAACTGGTGAATGCGCAGCACAAAAATTAAAAAACTTGTGCAGTTCTAGTCTATATCATAATGGTCATATTAAGAAGCCAAAATAAAATCCCCGATTTTTTGATGATTTTAGCCTGGGCCAGTCTCTTTAGGATTACAATTTATAGCACAACTTATTTTTCATGTAATACTATGAAATATGTTATTAAATTGTCTTAGTCATAGAAATAGCGTGAAGATCGTCTCACACTAAACAATATTCCAAACAATCTTGGACGCTGGGCCAACATTGAAACAGCATTGGGTGAATTCTTCATGTCTGCTGTTATATTTGTTTCCGGACAAATTATTTATTTCAACCTGGCTCACTGGCGCACTGAAAATGTTATCACATGTTTACCAATGCTGTTTCAATGTTGGCCCACCGTCTTCGACGCTGGCCAAACATTGAAACATCACTGGTTTCTGTCATATCTAACAAGATCAGATAGATATCGATCTGACTGACCACTAGACTTATCTAGGATCAGTCTTCACCGAGTTACTGTGACCCGAGGTCAAGACGTCCACAAGTCGTTGATTGGTTGAGGTTTAAGGATCATCCTCTCACCAGTGCATCCTTGTCAGAATGAAGAGGTTTGGGCTTTTATTTGATATATTTCCAGCACAATATGATTGCCCCAATGTGGGAATTGTGGTGATAATTCACCTGTCAATGTAGATAAACCTACCTGGGTATTAGGCAGGTTAAATTTAATGGCGGCTAAGATTTATTTAACCTTTCAGCGAATAATGTTTTATAATCGTCTTTACTCTGTTTTACTGGACGATTAAATCACTGTTTTATATTGGGAACTGAATGTATGTTTAAACAACAAGATTTGCAATGATTGGTCTCAAATTAAACAAATATGAAATTGAAGTTGTTCGTGGAAATATGTCTGTGGCGTAGGTTTTAATGATCGACGAAAATGTTCAATAAGATTTGAAAACATGTTTTTCATTTTTTAACAATTGCACAATTTGAATAAGCATTTGATCACTTTATCCACATTATATTTTAATTGAGAAAAACAGCGTAGTATGGCAGCTCATTCACATAAATCTGCGTCATTGAATTCTACGGTATAGCAACGGTCAGAAGCCAAGGCAACGTAAGCCCTATCATTGGATTACTTCAAAGACGGGGGCGCAGAGCACGGAATCATAATAGGAGATAAAAACGGATGTAACGAGTTAATGTGCCTTTATCGTAATGATCGCAATGAGTTTCTTCAAAAGAAGCACACGCGTCCCACGCGAATATCTGCATCTTAAAAGACGGATTAGTCCTGGATGCTTTTAGCAGAAACCCATCATAAGAAATAAATCACAAACGTCGACAAATAGCAGTAATTGTTCACTTGGTAATTGAGCAGCTACTGCTGTTTACTTGTGTTCCCCAGACTGGATAGATATAAGGCACCACTTGTATGACACGTGTTCGTGACCAATCACAGTGCGGATTAGAAAGCACGTGACAGGGGTCTCCCAGGGGATGATTGTAACAAAATAACTCTTGAAACCTTTCTCAACCTCGTGGTTAGGACCTGAGTCCTCTGATAACTATATTGTTTATCCTAGTGTGCTTTGCCCTGTTTATAAATTAACAAACATCAAGTATCCCATAGGTCACATCAAGAGGGTGTATTATCTAAATATAGGGGCGGAGGCCCTAGCGCGGTGGTTGAAGCTGTCTGCTTGGAAGGTCGGGGATAGCGGGTTCGAAGCCCGCTCTAGCCTTCAAGTTTCAAAGGAACAAAATGTTTCTTCTTCGCTGCATTGTAAAGATCCAATATTGTGTAATCGAGAGGTAGCGTGCTCGGCCTTCTAAATATAGGAGGAGGGCTTCCTTCTCTCATGACATCAGCAAAAAAGCGGGGTCAAGCCATTTTCACTCATTTATGACCTATTGCAGCGGACGCCTTCCTAACTTTTACGAAATGCCTTAAATGTACAATAAACAGCTCCCCTATTTAGATCCTTATACTAGAGCTACCACTGAAACTAATGAAACCAAGCTGTTTCAAGTACGTACTTTCTTCAGTCTTAGTGATGATTAAATAATATTTAAAAAAATATATTTTTAAGAAATATATTTTAAGATTTTTTTGCTAATATAGCAATTCATAGCTGTGTGTGATTAGCTTGTGGTGATTTGGAACAACCAGTTTGAACGATCTGTGGTTGCGATTTCAAAATGAAATTGTGTTTACTCTGTGGAATAATGGTATTTATATGAATATTCAATTCATAAAATACACATACATACAATAAATACGGTAATCTCCGCATATGGTTACCAGTTTTTTTCTGGGGTACCCCAGGGATCTTTTCTCGGACCACTTCTATTTATTTTATTCATACACAATATGCCTCTATCTTGTATTTCATTTAAGACTGGTCTATTTGCTGACGACGCTAAGGTTTATAAGATAATTGAACATATATTGGTCTGCACATTACTCCCAGCTGATTTAATCTACTTGCGGGTGTCAGCTGTGCTCGAGTAATACGATGAGTAATATGTTCCTATTGTGGGGCAATTGTAAGTATTTGTTACCACTCTTTTTACATTTTAATATTTTAGTCTCAATTATCTAGAATTATTGTGCTCATTTTCATTTAAAGTTTTTAATTTAAAAATATTTTCCCACGATATTGTTGTACAATACTATTTAATTGTATAATTATCTAAACTATTGATCATTTTATGCTTATTATCATTACATTTATACTTTTAGCATTTTTTGCTTATCTTAATGGTATTAACTAAGTAGTGTTATTGTTTTTAACACAAGCCTTTTTGGATTTTTAATTGTATTATAATGCTTGTTTTTTTTATAATGAGGGCTGGACCCCTGTCGCCACTTGCCTCTATATGTACAGTTTTTTATATAATTGTACCTATAGAAAGTCTAATAAATAAATAAAACATTGGTTCAACATCTTCACCCATTTGAAGTTGTGCCTCGCTGCCGTGACCCACAACTTCAAGTGGCTGAAAATTACTCATATTTGTTTACTTTGAAAACAAATATTTGCAAATCTTGATGTTTAGACACACATTCCATCCCAATAACAGGGCTTTGGTCGACTAATAAAATAGATTAAAAACGACACTAGTCGTGATCAACAGGATAAGGGTTGATGTTGGCTCAGCGTCCCAGGCGGTGGCCCAACATTGAACCGACTCTGGGTGAATGCATCGTGTTGGCTGAATAGCGCAAGATTTGTTTTACAACTTACATATTCGTGTATTTTATTTTACTTTCTTTTTCTTTAAAATTGTACAGTAACGAGAAAAGTATATTCATAATTTTAGATGAGTTTTATAACAATAATAACATGATTAAGCATGACATATCCTGTCATTACGTAAATAGGTCGATGTTGTGGATTCGGGTGGATTAGATTTAGGTAAGCAGATGAAATTCATAGGTCAAGCGATGAGAATCTTCATTATCTTTGCATAATCACACGAAATCAATTAATATCTGAGCAAAAGTGTTTTCTTTTTCATAAAAAGCAGGGATGTAGTTTCATTAAGTTGTGTGTGCGATTGGGGGATTAAGGCAGGTTGTGGTGATCTGGAACAATCCGCACCAGCTTGAACGATGTGTGGTTGCGATTTCAAAATGTAATTTCGTTTACTTGTCAAATAATAGTATGTATATGAATATTCAGTACATTAGTATAAATACGATAATCACCGCATATTGTGATATTTATTAGATATAGCGTTCTAAACATGTGATTATATTATTATATATTGTCAGCATATTGTAAACTATTGCAATCAAAAGTTGAATATTCTACAACGCTGGGCCAACATTATCTCAACATCGGAACATCGTCAGGATTAATTAACTGGATGTTGGTGAGGATTAACAGATTGTTGTGATATAATGACTTACTTGATTAGCAATAAAATAACGTGATAGTCTGGGGCATGATTTACTATGTAAACAGATTACGAAGTGATGAAAACTGTCAGATATGAAATTAAATGAATGGTGATTTATTTAGTGGATTTACCGAGGCGACAGCTGTATGTATATTAAGCCTCGAGCGGCTGATTACAATTTTCTCCCACTTGAAGTTGATCCGTCTTAAACTTATAACAAATATCGTGGAGCATCAATATTTGGCAAATAGTTTGTCTCGCTGAAATGGTCGCTTCATTTATGCTTTCATTTTAATCTGGCGTTGCTCACGTAGCTTTAAACGAGGAAAATCATTTATAAAAAAGACACTTTGCAACACATACAGTGCGGGGATCGACTTCAAGAATCTGACGTCGAAAGTCGATCTGCGCACTGAAAGGGTTAACCCTTGTCCTGCTGAATTGTTTCAATCGTATTTTTCGTCATTTGAAAAATATTACTATTTATGAACAATAGACGGGCGGGGGCCCTAGGGTAGTGGTTAGCACCGCTGCCTTTCACGCCAGAGTTCGGGGTTCGGTTCCCGGTCTCGGCGGTTTGAAAGAAACAAAAATGTTTCTTCCCCATCCACGTGTGAAAGTAAATATTATGGGGAGACTCCGTGACCGAGAGGTAGCGTGCTCGGCCTCAGACCGCCAGGGCTCGAGTTTCGAATCCTGTGTCTGGAGGACAGTGTCATCTCAATCATCTCACCATCCTCAAGAGGTTCTCTTGGCCCAGTTTAGCCTATATGTGCACAAAGGTGGCCTAAAGACCGATTCATTTCATTTCATTTATGAACAATAGACATGTCTAAAATTGAATTATTTGATCAACTAAGCATCTACTAAAAACTATTTTATCAAAATTAAGTGATATATTTATTGATCTAAAACATCCTTAACCCCGTATATATCCGGTCATAGCAGGAGAAGGGTTAATAATGGCGAGAAAAAAGTGTAGTTGGATTTACGGGATGGCATCATTACTACTGGGGAACCTGCTGTATTGATTGTCCCTAAAACGCTACATCACACAGTTCAATTTTCACCTACGTGAAAAACAACTATATTCGTGCTTAGCTGGTCACCCAACCCAGTAAACACAAAACATTTGTAAAACATTTATACAACGTCGGCCTAACGTCTTCGACGTTGGTCCAACATAGTATAAATGTTATACAAAAGTTTTTTGTGTTTACTGGGAACAAACCCCCAACAAACACATAAGATTTGTAGGCTATTGTACAACGTCGGCACGTTGGTCCAACATTGCACAAATAGTATACAAATGTATTGTGTTTACTGGGTTAATGGTGAAGCGCTGCCGTCTGTCACGCCGGATCTCAGCATTGTTTACACCATTCAAGTGCTCCTTTTACAAAATAAATGTTCACTCACTTGAAGTTGTGTCCCGCCACAGCGATCCTCAACTTCAAGTGAGCTAACACCACACTGGGACAAAATTCTTCTGGGATCAAACTATCCCTTATTGGAATTTTCTACCGGCAGCTGCCATAGAATCGAAAATTGTTGCAGCATTCAAGAGTCAGCTGGTCGACTAGATCTGCCAGTCTCTTTCCCCCCCTGCAGCCTGATACTCCACAATGGAGGGCTGCTGGAGTATACAGTAAAACCTGTCAATACCGGAATGCCTTGGGGACAAACTTTTATTCCGGTTTGGACAGGTTCTGGTTTAGAGAGGGTTTTTGCTTTCGGAGAGGAACAAACAAGGGTAACTTGTACAATTGATATGAGGATTATAATTCAGGATGTGTCGTCGGTAGGTCTACAAATGATAGGTGGTTGAATGCAAATAAATTGATACAATAAAATCCACAATTTTTTAAACATGTTTTATTATATTAAAATAATAAGCATATAATTATCAATTCATGCATTATTTTTTCAAGCATGATTCATATATAAAACACATAATACAGCTAGTATACATAGATTAGTGAATCTAGTACCGGGTATGCATATTGTGTCCGTGATAATTTATCATTTTTTGTAATTGTGTGTCACATATTTCACGCACGGAGCGCATTTGTCATTTTATAAACATTGATTTTTTAGTGCCTAATCTAAAATAACATTATATTCTTGTAATCGTCCGTCACACATTTCAAACACGGAGCATATTTGTTAACACCTACATCAGTACGTTTAAATATCAAAGCGGTAGTAGAAGTTGTGCTCTCGCTACGGAGTAAATCATATTGCAGCAGTTTTATTTTTTAACTGTTTCATGACGACAACACTCGTTTGTTTGGTAACTTTATCTGTAATGTATGACGCTGGACTAAATGCTCCGATACTGTATAATTATGTCATTTAATACAATATTAATGCCTTGACTAAGAGTAAAAAATAATATAGGAATAATCGAGCGATGAAAGAATAAATCAAATGTTTTTATATTTTAGCTACCGTTATTTATTTATTTATTGGGCCATTAAATATCACAAACAGAATAAATTTATCCAAAAACACAGTTTAATGTATGTGAGAATTTTTGTTTAATGCACTGATATGTTTATGAATTGATACGACCTTTTAATATTTCATAAAATCAAAGATTTTGTTACAATATTTTACTAACCAATTATTTTATTAATCCATTATGTTGTTAAAATATCTTACCAATCTCAAAGTAAAGGCGCTATAATAGTTCCTCTAACTAAAAAAATGTGTTACTAACACCAATTTCGCACCTTCCCCATTGCATAACCATATAACAAGCAGGATGGACATTGCGTCACCTGCCGCCACCTGTTTAACCCTTAGTGCACCGCATGCGATTTTAAAAAAATCTAAAAAAAAAATCGATTACGGTTTGGACAGGTGAAATACAATACAATTTATGCATTTCGGGAAAATAATGAGTCCGGTATTCGGAGTAGACAGGTTCCGGTTTGGAAAGGGTTAATTAGTATTGTTTTAGTGTAATTAATTCGGGACCAAATAATTATTACGGTATCGACAGGATTCCGGTTTGTACAGGGTCCGGTATGTACAGGTTGCACTGTACATTCAAAGTCAAAGTCAAAGTGAAAATTACTCATTTGTTTAATTTGCGACAAAAATTTCGCTGAGAATTACTCATTTGTTTTTACACCAAACATTTACAAATTTTGATGTTTAACATTCATTTCATTCCCAATACAAGTGATTTAATCGACTTATAACAAGGATTAGGGACGACTATATCCGTGTTCAGCTGGTCACCCAGGAGGGCGGGGGCCCTAGGGTAGTGGTTAGCACCGCTGCTTTTCACGTCAGAGTCCGGGGTTCGTTTCCCGGTCTCGGCGGTTTGAAAGAAACAAAATTGTTTCTTCCCCATCCACGTGTGAAAGTTAGTATTGTGGGGAGCCTCCGTGACCGAGAGGTAGCGTGCTCGGCCTCAGACCGCCAGGGCTCGAATTTCGAATCCTGTGTCTGGAGGACAGTGTCATCTCAATCATCTCACCTCCCTCAGGAGGTTCTCCAGGCCCAGTTTAGCCTATATGTGCACAAAGGTGGCCTAAAGCCCGATTCATTTCATTTTTTTTGGTCACCCAGGAAATGTACAGCACCCAACAAACACAAAACACACACAAAACATTTGTACAACGGCGGTCCAACGTATTTGCCGCTAGTCCAACATTGTACAAATATTATGCAAATGTTTTCTTTTCACTGGGTTAGGCGCTGTCGCCCGTCTCGCCAGATTTCGTCTCCAATCTGCCGTTCAGCATTTAAGGCAACGGATTTTTTTTACTGCCAGCTCTCAAGGTGATGTATTATAGGGCGCTTGTATGACAGAAAGCATGCTTGAAATCCTCCTGGGCTCGAATCCTGTGTCTAACCATCTGATTCATCTTATCACCCCCATGGTGCTTCTCTGGGTCCAGCTCAGCCTGTGTACATTCAGTCAATAATGTTGATTTGTTGTCAATTAGTAATACATGCAGTGGGCACTATTCATTCTAAATGTCCCAACTTAAACCTGCTGTAATTAATTGATGTGACAGGCGAAATCTACACTGATCAACTCGCATCCGTCATGTCAGCAACACATGACCTGGTGGGAGTAGTGTACTCCAGCATTGGCCCAGTGTTAAGCTAATCATGACAAAGAAAGAGATCATTTACGAATAGGAAATAACCATATCAGTCTGTCGGTCGGTTCAGTAGGTCACTCAGTCCCACAAATCGGAAACAAATTAAAAATAAAAACAAACCATTTTGTAAATAACTAAGTAAAAGAGAACTGTAAATGTATTCGCAATTTGTCGCATTCATCTGACAAAAATGTACACATTTCTAGAATGTTTTATATCCCGAATTAGCCCTTCACCTAGACCTACATGTAAATATCAGTACATGTAGATGTATTCATGTTTTAATTCAATATCATTCGAAAAATTCACGATTTCATAGAGTGCAAGAATGTCTATTTAATAACAAAAAATTGACACTTTTGCGGACGGTATATATAACAACATTAGGAATAAAAAGGTTATTAATGTGCCCCGTGAGAATCAACACGGTCATATAGCCATAATTGTCCTGGTCTGCCACATGACAAATTGGTTGTAAACTCTGACTATGGTATACACATGTGTCACCCATTCATAACCACTAATAACTCTATCATGTTAAATGAGACATATTGATCAATAAACTCCCTGTTTACATACCCGAGATTATGATCCACGATAATATCGCTATAATCTTTTATTCGCTAATTAATTCTGAAATTTACCAACGTTGGACCGAGCTTTTCATGTTTGCTGAGACGTGACGTAAATGACAGTCTATCATTGTGTAGCGATAACTACACGTTGTCGTCACTCGTTGTCCAAAAAGTATCCCCGTCCGCCCTAAAAAATGACATGGAACTCAAATATGGTAGCAACTAACAGGAGAAGGTTGGGTGATGTTTGTACAATTATGCGAAAATACGATCGATGAGCTATAGTGGCGCTACATTTATTTGTATTTTTAAGGGTTTTAATTGTGAGCGATTTAAACTTTTTATCATGTGCCTACAACTTTGCTAAATTACAAAACATAATAGTTTTTTTTTTATTTCTACGAGTTAAAGGGACTGGCCCAGGCTAAAATCATAAAAAATGGGTGATTTTATTTTGGTTTCTCAATATGACCATATGATGTAGACATGTCCATAGACTAGAACATCAAAAGTTTTTTAATTTTAGTGCTGCGCATTCACCAGTTAGGGTAGATATAGAGAAGAAATTCCCGTATTTCCTATTTTCGACATGGTTGTCAATAATTAGATATCGGAGATTTCGTCTCTCTATCTAGCCTAACTGGTGAATGTGCAGCACAAAAATTGAAAAAAATGGTGCAGTTCTAGTCTATGGACATGTCTACATCATAATGGTCATATTAAGAAGCCAAAATAAAATCACCGATTTTTTTATGATTTTAGCCTGGGCCAGTCCCTTTAAGATTACAATTTATAGCACAACTTCTTTTCTATGTAATACTATGAAATATGTTTCTAAATTGTCTTAGTGATAGGAATAGCGTGAAGATCGTCTCACGCTAAACAATCTTCCAAACAATCTTGGACGCTGGGCCAACATTGAAACAGCATTGGGTGAATTCTTTATGTTTGCTGTTATATTTGTTTCCGAACAAATTATTTATTTCAACCTGGCTCACTGGCGCACTGAAAATGTTATCACATGTTTATCAATGCTGTTTCAATGTTGGCCCACCGTCTTCGACGCTGGCCAAACATTGAAACACCATTGGTTTCTGTCATATCTAACAAGATCAGATAGATATCGATCTGACTGACCACTGGACTTATCCAGGATCAGTCTTCACCGAGTTACTGTGACCCGAGGTCAAGACGTCCTCAAGTCGTTGATTGGTTGAGGTTTAAGGATCATCCTCTCAACAGTGCATCCTTGTCAGAATGAAGAGGTTTGGGCTTTTATTTGATATATTTCCAGCACAATATGATTGCCCCAATGTGGGAATTGTGGTGATAATTCACCTGTCAATGTAGATAAACCTACCTGGGTATTAGGCAGGTTAAATTTAATGGCGGCTAAGATTTATTTAACCTTTCAGCGAATAATGTTTTATAATCGTCTTTACTCTGTTTTACTGGACGATTAAATCACTGTTTTATATTGGGAACTGAATGTATGTTTAAACAACAAGATTTGCAATGATTGGTCTCAAATTAAACAAATATGAAATTGAAGTTGTTCGTGGAAATATGTCTGTGGCGTAGGTTTTATTGATCGACGAAAATGTTCAATAAGATTTGAAAACATGTTTTTCATTTTTTAACAATTGCACAATTTGAATAAGCATTTGATCACTTTATCCACATTATATTTTAATTGAGAAAAACAGCGTAGTATGGCAGCTCATTCACATAAATCTGCGTCATTGAATTCTACGGTATAGCAACGGTCAGAAGCCAAGGCAACGTAAGCCCTATCATTGGATTACTTCAAAGACGGGGGCGCAGAGCACGGAATCATAATAGGAGATAAAAACGGATGTAACGAGTTAATGTGCCTTTATCGTAATGATCGCAATGAGTTTCTTCAAAAGAAGCACACGCGTCCCACGCGAATATCTGCATCTTAAAAGACGGATTAGTCCTGGATGCTTTTAGCAGAAACCCATCATAAGAAATAAATCACAAACGTCGACAAATAGCAGTAATTGTTCACTTGGTAATTGAGCAGCTACTGCTGTTTACTTGTGTTCCCCAGACTGGATAGATATAAGGCACCACTTGTATGACACGTGTTCGTGACCAATCACAGTGCGGATTAGAAAGCACGTGACAGGGGTCTCCCAGGGGATGATTGTAACAAAATAACTCTTGAAACCTTTCTCAACCTCGTGGTTAGGACCTGAGTCCTCTGATAACTATATTGTTTATCCTAGTGTGCTTTGCCCTGTTTATAAATTAACAAACATCAAGTATCCCATAGGTCACATCAAGAGGGCTGAATTCTCTAAATATAGGGGGCGGAGGCCCTGGCGCGGTGGTTGAAGCTGTCTGCTTGGAAGGTCGGGGATAGCGGGTTCGAAGCCCGCTCTAGCCTTTAAGTTTCAAAGGAACAAAATGTTTCTTCTTCGCTGCATTGTAAAGATCCAGTATTGTGTGATCGAGAGGTAGCGTGCTCGGCCTTCTAAATATAGGAGGAGGGCTTCCTTCTCTCATGACATCAGCAAAAAAGCGGGGTCAAGCTATTTTCACTCATTTATGACCTATTGCAGCGGGCGCCTTCCTAACTTTTACGAAATGCCTTACAATAAACAGCTCCCCTATTTATATCCTTAGCCTAGAGCTACCAATGAAACCAAGCTGTTTCGAGCAATTCATAGTTGTGTATGATTAGCTTGTGGTGCTTTGGAACAACCAGTTTGAAAGATCTATTTCAAAATGAAATTTTATTTACTCTGTGAAATAATGGTATTTATATGTATATTCAATTCATAAAATACACATACATACAATAAATACGGTAATCTCCGCATATGGTTACCAGTTTTTTCTGGGGTACCCCAGGGATCTATTCTGAGGCTACTTCTATTTATTTTCTTCATAAACAATATGCTTCTATCTTGTATTTCATCTAAGACTGGTCTATTTGCTGACGACGCTAAGGTTTATAAGATAATTGAACATATATTGGTCTGCACATTACTCCCAGCTGATTTAATCTACTTGCGGGTGTCAGCTGTGCTCGAGTAATACGATGAGTAATATGTTCCTGTTGTGGGGCAATTGTAAGTATTTGTTACCACTCTTTTTACATTTTAATATTTTAGTCTCAATTATCTAGAATTATTGTGCTCATTTTCATTTAAAGTTTTTAATTTAAAAATATTTTCCCACGATATTGCTGTGCAATACTATTTATTTGTATAATTATCTAAACTTTTTTTCAACTATTGATCATTTTATGCTTATTATCATTACATTTATACTTTTAGCAATTTTTGCTTATCTTAACTAAGTAGTGTTATTGTTTTTAACACAAGCCTTTTTGGATTTTAAATTGTATTATAATGCTTGTTTTTTTATTATGAGGGCTGTGACCTCGCATAGGTGCTGGTCACCTGTCGCCACTTGCCTCTATATATACATTTTCTGTATAATTGTACCTATAAAAAGTCTAGTAAATAAATAAAACATTGGTTCAACATCTTCACCCATTTGAAGTTGTGCCTCGCTGCCGTGACCCACAACTTCAAGTGGCTGGAAATTACTCATATTTGTTTAGTTTGAAAACAAATATTTGCAAATCTTGATGTTTAGACACACATTCCATCCCAATAACAGGGCTTTGGTCGACTAATAAAATAGATTAAAAACGACACTAGTCGTGATCAGCAGGATAAGGGTTGATGTTGGCCCAGCGTCCCAGGCGGTGGCCCAACATTGAACCGACTGTGTGTGGGTGAATGCATCGTGTTGGCTGAATAGCGCATGATTTGTTTTACAACTTACATATTCGTGCATTTTATTTTACTTTCTTTTTCTTTAAAATTGTACAGTAACGAGAAAAGTATATTCATAATTTTAGATGAGTTTTATAACAATATTAACATGATTAAGCATGACATATCCTGTCATTACGTAAATAGGTCGATGTTGTGGATTCGGGTGGATTAGATTTAAGTAAGCAGATGGAATTCATAGGTCAAGCGATGAGAATCTTCATTATCTTTGCATAATCACACGAAATCAATTAATATCTGAGCAAAAGTGTTTTCTTTTTCATAAAAAGCAGGGATGTAGTTTCATTAAGTTGTGTGTGCGATTGGGGGATTAAGGCAGGTTGTGGTGATCTGGAACAATCCGCACCAGCTTGAACGATGTGTGGTTGCGATTTTAAAATGTAATTTCGTTTACTTGTCAAATAATGGTATGTATATGAATATACAATACATTAGTATAAATACGATAATCACCGCATATTGTGATATTTATTAGATATAGCGTTCTAAACATGTGATTGTATTATTATATATTGTCAGCATATTGTAAACTATTGCAATCAAAAGTTGAATATTCTACGACGCTGGCCCAACAATACCCCGACATTGGAACATCGTCTGGATTAATTAACTGGATGTTGGTGAGGATTAACATATTGTTGTGATATAATAACTTACTTGATTAGCAATAATATAATGTGATATTCTGGGGCATGATTTACTTTGTAAACAGATTACGAAGTGATGAAAACTGTCAGATATGAAATTAAATGAATGGTGATTTAGTGGATTTAACGAGGCGACAGCTGTATGCATATTAAGCCTCGAGCGTCTGATTACAATTTTCTCCCACTTGAAGTTGATATATAATCCGTCCTAAACTTATAACAAATATCGTGGAGCATCAATATTTGGCAAATAGTTTGTCTCACTGAAATGGTCGCTACATTTATGCTTTCATTTTAATCTGGCATTGCTCACGTAGCTTTAAACGAGGCAAATTATTTATAAAAAAGACACTTTGCAACATAACAGTGCGGGGATCGACTTCAATAATCTGACGTCGAAAGTCGATCTGCGCACTGAAAGGGTTAACCCTTATCCTGCTGAATTGTTTCAATTGTATTTTTCGTCATTTGAAGCTGGAATTGCTAACGCAATTTCCAGCTTCAAATGACGAAAAATATTACTATTTATGAACAATAGACATGTCCAAAATTTAATTATTGAATCAACTAAGCATCTACTAAAAACTATTTTATCAAAATTAAGTGATATATTTATTGATCTAAAACATCCTTAACCCCGTATATATCCGGTCATAGCAGGACAAGGGTTAATAATGGTGAGAAAAAAGTGTAGTTAGATTTACGGGATGGCATCATTACTACTGGGGGCACCTGCTGTATTGATTGTCCCTAAAACGCTACATCACACAGTTCAATTTTCACCTACGTGAAAAACAACTATATTCGTGCTTAGCTGGTCACCCAACCCAGTAAACACAAAACATTTGTAAAACATTTATACAACGTCGGCCTAACGTCTTCGACGTTGGTCCAACATTGTATAAATGTTATACAAAAGTTTTTTGTGTTTACTGGGAACAAACCCCCAACAAACACATAACACGTATAGGCTATTGTACAGCGTCGGCACGTTGGTCCAACATTGCACAAATAGTATACAAATGTATTGTGTTTACTGGGTTAATGGTGAAGCGCTGCCGTCTGTCACGCTGGATCTCAGCATTGTTTACACGTCTCGTGTTCGCTGGGATCAGAATCATTACCTGATTAGGCCTACTATTCATCAACCATTCAAGTGCTCCTTTTACAAAATAAATGTTCACTCACTTGAAGTTGTGTCCCGCCACAGCGATCCTCAAATTAAAGTGAGCTAACACCACACTGGGACAAAATTCTTTTTGGCATCGAACTATCCCTTATTGGAATTTTCTACCGGCAGCTGCCATAGAATCGAAAACTGTTGCAGCATTCAAGAGTCAGCTGGTCGACTAGATCTGCCAGTCTCTTTTCCCCCCTGCAGCCTGATACTCCACAATGGAGGGCTGCTGGAGTATACAGTAAAACCTGTCAATACCGGAATGCCTTGGGGACAAACTTTTATTCCGGTTTGGACAGGTTCCGGTTTAGAGAGGGTTCTTGCTTTCGGAGAGGAACAAACAAGGATAACTTGTACAATTGATATGAGGGTTATAATTCAGGATGTGTCGTCGGTAGGACTACAAATGATAGGTGGGTGAATGCAAATAAATTGATACAATAAAATCCACAAATTTTTAAAGATGTTTTTTTATTTTAAAATAATAAGCATATAATCATCAATTCATGCATTATTTTTTCAAGCATGATTCATATATAAAACACATAATACAGCTAGTATACATAGATTAGAAAATCTAGTACCGGGTATGCATATTGTGTCCGTGATAATTTATCATTTTTTGTAATTGTGTGTCACATATTTCACGCACGGAGCGCATTTGTCATTTTAGAAACATTGATTTTTTAGTGCCCAATCTAAAATAACATTACATTCTTGTAATCGTCCGTCACACATTTCAAACACGGAGCATATTTGTTAACACCAACATCAGTACGTTTAAATATCAAAGCGGTGGTAGAAGTTGTACTTTCGCTACGGAGTTAATCATATTGCAGCAGTTTTATTTTTTTAACTGTTTCATGACGACAACACTCGTTTGTTTAGAAACTTTATCTGTAATGTATGACGCTGGACTAAATGCTCCGATACTGTATAATTATGTCATTTAATACAATATTAATGCCTTGACTAAGAGTAAAAAATAATATAGGAATAATCGAGCGATGAAAGAATAAATCAAATGTTTTTATATTTTAGCTACCGTTATTTATTTATTTATTGGGCCATTAAATATCACAAACAGAATAAATTTATCCTTAAACACAGTCTAATGTATGTGAGAATTTGTGTTTAATGCACTGATATGTTTATGAATTGATACTACCTTTTAATATTTTATAAAATCAAAGATTTTGTTACAATATTTTACTAACCAATTATTTTATTAATCCATTATGTTGTTAAAATATCTTACCAATCTCAAAGTAAAGGCGCTATAATAGTTCCTCTAACCAGAAAAAGGTGTTACTAACACCAACTTCGCACCTTCCCCATTGCATAACCATATAACAAGCAGGATGGACATCACGTCACCTGCCGCCACCTGTTTAGCCCTTAGTGCACCGCATGCGATTTTAAAAAGATCTAAAAAAAATTCGATTCCGGTTTGGACAGGTGAAATACAATACAATTTATGCATTTGGGGGAAATAATGAGTCCAGTATTCGGAGTAGACAGGTTCCGGTTTGGAGAGGGTTAATTAGTATTGTTTTGAGTGTAATTAATTCGGGACCAAATAATTATTACGGTATAGACAGGATTCCGGTTTGTACCGGGTCCGGTATGTACAGGTTGCACTGTACATTCAAAGTCAAAGTCAAAGAGAAAATTACTCATTTGTTTAATTTGCGACAAAAATTTGGCTGAGAATTACTCATTTTTTTTTACACCAAACATTTACAAATTTTGATGTTTACCATTCATTTCATTCCCAATACCAGTGATTTAATCGACTAATAACAAGGATTAGGTACGACTATATCCGTGCTTAGCTGGTCACCCAGGAAGTGTACAACATCCAACAAACACAAAACACACACAAAACATTTGTACAACGGCGGTCCAACGTATTTGCCGTTAGTCCAGCATTGTACAAATATTATGCAAATGTTTTCTTTTCACTGGGTTAGGCGCTGTCGCCCGTCTCGCCAGATTTCGTCTCCAATCTGCCGTTCAGCATTCAAGGCAACGGAATTTTTTTACTGCCAGCTCTCAAGGTGATGTATTATAGGGCGCTTGTATGACAGAAAGCATGCTTGAAATCCTCCTGGGCTCGAATCCTGTGTCAAACCATCTGATTCATCTTATCACCCCCATGGTGCTTCTCTGGGTCCAGCTCAGCCTGTGTACATTAAGTCATTAATGTTGATTTGTTGTCAATTAGTAATACATCCAGTGGGCCATATTCATTCTAAATGTCCTAACTTAAACCTGCTGTAATTAATTGATGTGACAGGCGAAATCCACACTGATCACCTCGCATCCGTCATGTCAGCAACACATGACCTGGTGGGAGTAGTGTAATCCAGCATTGGCCCAGTGTTGGGCTAATCATGACAAAGAAAGAGATCATTTACGAATAGGAAATAACCATATCAGTCTGTCGGTCGGTTCAGTAGGTCACTCAGTCCCACAAATCGGAAACAAATTAAAAATAAAAACAAACCATTTTGTGAATAACTAAGTAAAAGAGAACTGTAAATGTATTCGCAATTTGTCGCATTCATCTGACAAAAATGTACACATTTCTAGAATGTTTTATATCCCGAATTAGCCCTTCACCTAGACCTACATGTAAATATCAGTACATGTAGATGTATTCATGTTTTAATTCAATATGGCTATCATACGAAAAATTCACGATTTCATAGAGTGCACGAATGTCTATATAATAACAAAAAAATGACACTTTGGCGGACGGTATATATAACAACATTAGGAATAAAAAGGTTATTAATGTGCCCCGTGAGAATCAACACGTTCATATAGCCAGAATTGTCCTGGGCTGACTATTCAATAACAAAAAATTGACACTTTGGCGGACGGTATATATAACAACATTAGGAATAAAAAGGTTATTAATGTGCCCCGTGGGAATCAACACGGTCATATAGGCATAATTGTCCTGGTCTGCCACATGACAAATTGGTTGTAAACTCTGACTATGGTATACACATGTGTCACCCATTCATAACCACTAATAACTCTATCATGTTAAATGAGACATATTGATCAATAAACTCCCTGTTTACATACCTGAGATTATGATCCACGATAATATCGCTATAATCTTTTATTCGCTAATTAATTCTGAAATTTGGTGGTTGATTTATCTTGTTGAGCTTTTATGCCTATACAACAATAACATATGATTTACGTTTCTCAATAAGATGAGCTATCGTGGGTCTAATATGGACATGTGGGAAACATGTACCATATACACTATCATTAATGACATGTATGGTGTGGGAAACATGTACCATATACACTATCATTAATGACATGTATGGTGTGGGAAACGTGTGCCATATACACTATCATTAATGACATGTACGGTGTGGGAAACATGTACCATGTACACTATCGTTAATGACATGTATGGTGCGGGAAACATGTACCATATACACTATCATTAATGACATGTACGGTGTGGGAAACATGTACCATATACACTATCATTAATGACATGTACGGTGTGGGAAACATGTACCATATACACTATCATTAATGACATGTACGGTGTGGGAAACATGTACCATATACACTATCATTAATGACATGTATGGTGTGGGAAACATGTACCATATACACTATCATTAATGACATGTACGGTGTGGGAACATGTACCATATACACTATCATTAATGACATGTACGGTGTGGGAAACATGTACCATATACACTATCATTAATGACATGTATGGTGTGGGAAACATGTACCATATACACTATCATTAATGACATGTACGGTGTGGGAAACATGTACCATATACACTATCATTAATGACATGTATGGAGTGGGAAACGTGTGCCATATACATTATCATAAACTTAAAAATATCATGCCAATGCTGTTTAACTGTAGGTTATTTTAAATAGTTCTGATGCATATTTTATTTAATCTTTAGATTATATTAACGCTGCTGTGGTTGTTAATGCTGCTGTTGCGGCTGCTATAGCTGTTGCTACCGTAGGTAGGGCTATCTGCTGTTAGATCTAATAAACATTACATTACATTAAAATTATTTTTAAATAATATCTATATAATTTAACAGAACTTAAATGAGAAAGATATATCCCACATATTCTAATTTATTGGAGTCTATCAAATTGTTAAGTCAATAAAATTGCGAAGCAGACACATGTGCCAAAGAGGACCAGAAAAACGTAGTTACACGATGTTCTTTTCAAATTGTAAAATACAATTATTAATATTATATTATATTTTGCTTGGTTTTGAGTAAGGAACTGTGCAGCATTGTCATGACATTCTGCAGGTAAAGCACTGATATCATCATCATTGATTTTCAGTAAGGGAATTCAACGGTAAGCGCGGGGAATCCCCTCTGTTACTATTCACGTTCAGTAAAAGGATCGCCTATGTAGATGCATGATCTGATTATTGGGATTCCCCATTCTTAATATCCACGCCCAGTAAGGAGATTTCTTGTGCTGGTGTATGATCTATTGGATAATCAGTAGGGAAGTCTCCTGGGTGGATTTATGATCTATTGGGGAATCTCCTCTTTTGATGTTTACGTTCAGTAGGGGAATCCCCTGTGTGGATGTATGATCTATTGGGGAATCCCCTCTGTTTCTCTTCACATCCAGTAGGGGAATCCCCTTTGTAGGGGTATGATCTATCGGGGAATCCCCTCTCTCACTATCCACGTTCAGTAGGGGAATCCCCTGTGTAGATGTATGATCTATTGGGGAATTCTCTCTGTCACTATTCACATTTACTAGGGGAATCCCCTGTGTAGATGTATGATCTATTGTGAAATCCCCTCTGTCACTGTCCACATTTAACAGGGGAATCCCCTGTGTAGATGTATGATCTACTGGGGAGTCTCCTCTCTCACTATCCACGTTCAGTAGGGGGATCCCCTGTGTAGATGTATGATCTATTGGGGAATCCTCTCTCTCACTATCCACGTTCAGTAGGGGAATCCCCTGTGTAAATGTATGATCTATTGGGGAATCCCCTCTGTTTCTATCCACGTTCAGTAGGGGAATCTCATGTAATGCCTTGTGATCCACTGTACTGTGTACTGCGGAAACCTCCTCCACTAGGTGGCGCCCATGTAGCCAGGTAGATGGTAATGGCTGATGTGAAGGAGCTATTCTTCCAGAGAGTAATGAGTGATTATGACTGACTCGTCCATTACCAACAGTAGCGTTCATTACTCCCACTCGCTTACGGCACATGAGACACAGAGCTTCACGGAAATGTTCATTCAGCCAGGCGTAGAGGAACGGGTTCAAACTCGATAATGACATGGCGATCACTCTGAGCAAGGCGTCTGTAAACTTAAAGTATCTCCCACTCACCAGGTGGCTCTGAAACTCAGTTATAAGAGCAAACAAGTGGAATGGCAGCCATGTTAGAACAAACACGAGGACCACAGTAATAAGAACCTTCACAGTCCTCGTGCGTTGCTGTTCTTTTCTCTGGAGTCTGTTACGTATTTTGCGCATGATTAGGAAGTATAAAACCCCAGTGACGCTCAGCGGAAACAAGAAGTGTATGATGGGAGTGAGTGTGGTGTATAGCTTCCGGTAATGTTCACTGGGCCACGCTTCCTGACAGTAGTGTCTGTTTATATACAGGTTGATACTTGGCTCCTCTAATGTAAACGCCACACACTTGGCGAAGATTGCCAGAGGTGACGCCATGACACATGACAAAACAAAGATGGCGGCCACCAGGTAGAGGGCAGTCTGAGGTGACATGCGCTGCCGGAACGGGAACACTATCAGAATGTACCTGGAACACAAGAACATAAGCATAATACAGCAACATTTAGTAACAAGAACAATTATTACAACAAGATAAAACAGGAGCACAATCAGAATGTACCTAGAACACAGAAGCAAATATTAATCCAGCAACACTTAGTATCAGGAATAAGTATTACAACAAACATAAAATAGAAAAAAACAATCAGAATATACACGGTGCACAAGAACAGAAAAACAATCTTAGAGAGACACACATATAAGGCGCATCACACGCCGAGTAAGTGGCAATCGGATGGGGGAGCAAAACCAACAGCTGCAAACGAACCGGACCCAGCTCGCAAGAGATTGATAGTCAAACTGCCTAAACCAAAGGACCCGGCAAACAAAGAAACAAGTACAGAAACATCAACAAATGAGGATGAAGAAACACGGCGGAGGGCGCTATACAAAATCCCGCTTTTGAAAAGTCGAGCTCCGCACACTGACCTTGCGGAGTTACAACAAGAAGGAGAAATAAGCAGGGCAGAGGAAACAACCGCCTACCACCCGCCAAACCCCTCACACGAGGAGAAACAACTCCCGCTGGAACCCCCAAGAAGCAGTGAACGACAGCAACCATCCCAACACGACGCTAAGGCAACGCACTCTGTCAGACGAGAACGCCACAGACACTCGGACAGCAGCAGAAGGAACTCCATCGGTACTGGCACCGACCCACATGTTACATCAGATGCTATCACCCAAACAGCCACAGAAAAGAAGAAAATAACACTGGGCGAGTACAAAGAAAAGACAACCCATTCGGTAGAGATCACATACGCAAGGGACAGCACCAAAGTGGTCTTGCGTAACGCAACGGGTGAATGGAGAACAACCATCAGGGACCTAAACAAGCTAATGGCAGACCACATACCAAGCAGGGACCCGGTGGACATCAACCTAAGACTCGACCCGTACCAGACATCCACGTCAACGAGCTTCGATACGGGCCATGTGGGGATGCCTGGTGCGGGTTACGGAACCCTTGGTGTCCACCCGGATGAAGCCATGAATGTCTCGCCCCCCGCACCTGCCGCAGACCCAGCACCTGAGGAAGAGATCCTGTACGATCACAACTGCCAGGGCTAACAAGAAGTCTACCCGAAGAAGACGCAACCCTCTAAACGAACTTTTCCCCGCCTACCTACCCTTTTGACTGTGTAAATAAAATTTATAACATGACTCCCGCCGTCACAAACAGACTTGTCTGTAGATACATTTCTTAAAAAATATCAACCTGTGACCACTCCGCATCACAGACCCATGTGATACCGCATAGACTGTAACTCTGGCAAAGAGATGAACATTAAAGCTTGAAGCTGTGCCTTATACTCATGACGGCAGGAAGCGTTGGCGCGGTTTGCATTGGTGCGGAGGACTCACCCTCCTCCGCGCCGGTGCAACCCGCGCGGACGCACCCGGCCTAATCACCCCCGCTCACTAAGTAAAGCTCTTGTGATCTCGTTATCGAGCGTTTCGCTTTTGTTTTTAGATTAAATATGATATTATTTTGTTTTTCACATTTCACACTCACATTATGACCTCTGCGTAATCAAGTGTGTGCGGAGGACCTGTCGGCGGAGTGGGGGGGGCGGATGAAACACCCTACCCACCCCTCTGCTCCGCGGGCAGGTCATCCGCACATGATGATGTAATCCGCAAGTCACCTAGTCAGACACTGACACCCCACCCCGCTTATTGCTGTGTTTTTTGTATCAAAATAAAGAAATAGAATGTGGAATAATGGAAAAATGAAGAACATAAAATGTAAATGTTTTATTAAACTCAAAGAATAAACAACATAAACTGATGTACCCTGCCAGTGGTCGTGGTGCCTGGTCGGCATGCGGCGGGGCGGCGACGCGGACCCACTACGGGTGTGCACTGCCGCACCGCCGCGTGCGGAGCGGACACCAGTTACCCATAACGTAAAAATTGCCACCATAGACCAACTTCAAAACTACATAGAGAAGCCCGACTATTTTTGTCCATATATTTGTATTTCATCCGCACCAACGCTGTAACTCCGCATACTCGTCCGCACACCTGGAATCAATAAAACGACAATCATTTACTATTCGATTAGACAAAACATTTATACTATTAAAAAACTTTTAATTTAAATTAATATCATGTTGATTCGTTTAGACTAAACATTTTGCTTGACTACCTCTACTACATGTATAACGTCACAAAAGATATCTGTTTCACTGTTCACACTCACCGTAAAGTGGTATCCTAGCAACAAATTATGATGTCATAATACTTTAGGCCTAACAAAACCAAGTTGTTGTGTGTGTCAATGTCATACCCTGATGAAGCTATAAGCGAAACATGTCGGAATAAACCTTAACAAAGAAAATAGCAATGTGTTGTCTTCTCTCACTAAATGTACCTGGTACACAAAAATAAATAATTTAGTATTATGCAAAATACGATAAAAAATACGAAACAGAATGTAGCTGGAAAACAGAAATGAAAAATAATATGTATGAATGTCATATACCAAGAGAGCGGATACAATGGCTGGATAAAGAACATGGTGATAAGTAAATGGGGAAATAGCCGTAATAACTTGTATAACCCTGATAACTAGAGTATGTGGCAAACCACATACACAATTATAAAAACGTAAGCTGCGCTAACTGTTAACTGTCAACTTAAAGATACAAATAAATGAAGCATGCGGTATCGATAGAAATATCATTTTTTTGTGATAACTTACTGTTTGAAAGTATTTTTGATAGATTCGTTAAATGAGTCTGTCACACTTGCTAAAACTTCAAAGTCGTAGTCTATCAACCCTTATTAAGGTTCTGACGCATGGAAATTATGTTATTTTCTATTCCCAGAAAAAAGATAAAACTTGTTAATGTCAGTATAACCCACATAAATGTCTAGACCAACCGTAATTTTATCAGTACACCTTTGAAACAAATGAGTGCGAGCCAGTAATCCATGGCAAAAATAGCTATTATTCCCACACAAAAATAAATGATTAACTATAAATCGGCAAAACCATCTCACGTGTGATGTTGACATTAAATTTTTTTTTACTGTGTTATGAGGGTAATTTCGAAGTGCAAGACACTAGTAAAAATAATGATGGCCGAATTATCAATATTAAAATAAGTACATAATTAATGAATTATCCGGTCTGATTAAAATACAATTATCTAGTGCTGGAGTATATACATATATAGTGTATATAACCACATACATAACAACTGTATTGACAGAAAAACCTCTAGATCATAATACATTTTCATGCATGCCTAAATAGTTCTCTATCTGAGAATGAGTTAATTTACTCTTTGAAACAAAATGGCGTCAAATTCTAGAATGTATAATGAAGCACTGAGCGTATTGTGGCCGTTGACGTATTGTGGGGGTTTAAATGGATCAGTTTCACAGACATTGGGCCAGAAGTAAGCTGAATTCGGCTAAATGTACAGTGCGTTAATTAATTGTATAAAGTATTCAGCCAGCAAGGCATCAAAAGTGTATATTCAGCACGTACTTAAAGGGTTAACCCTTTCGAGCCTGAATATACCATTGTCTTTTTCATCCACTACAAGCAGCGAATTTATGTCGCAATTTCCAACTTGTAGTGGATGGAGATGAAGTGGGTGGCGTTTCGTTCTAAACCCCCTAGGTGCTGGGAAATAAGTCATTCTTTAGATATGAAAAATGATGCTTTGATGCATCATGATGCTTTGATGCATCCCTTATAGCGCGGGGATCGACTTTAGTCGTCAGAATCTGACGTCTGTAGACGTCAGATTCTGACGTCTTAAGTCGATCACTGTAAGAATTAAAATATTTATAATGACCGTAGACCTATAACATAGGTATGATTTCGAATTGAAAAAAACCTTTTTTGCGATGTTTTTTACAAATTACTTCAGCGCTTTAAGGGTTAAAGAGTTAACCAAGCGGTGCCTTTGATGTAAGATTGATCACAATCAATTGCTGTAAATTTGACATGCTCACTTAACCTATCACCATTTTTCATCATATTGCCACTTGTCCTATGTTTCCCAACCACAACTTTACCCTTAAAGCGCTGAAATACTTCTATGCAAACAATTAAGACCAATGGGTTGTGTTCAATTTAAATTTATCATAAATGTCTTAGTTTGCCCTTTCTGCTTCATTTGAATACCTATGTTACGGGTTTACGGTTATTACAATTTTGTCGATTATTTGAGTGCATGGACCGACTTTAGACGACAGAATCTGACGTCTACAGACGTCAGATTCTGACGTCTGTAGACGTCGGAATCTGACGTATACAGACGCCAGATACCGACGTATAAAGACGGTCGTTGCGCTGTAATAGTGGGAATAGACATATATAATCTGACCTCTATGTCTAAAGTGACCCCCGCGCTGAAAGGGTTAAATAATTAATGTGAGTAATTGTAATTAACCCTTTGAGTGCGGGGATTGATTTTAGACGTCAGAATCTGACGTCTAAAGTCGATCCCCGCACTGAAAGGCTAAAACATTTATATACGGAATACGGCGTTCGCTCAACGGTTTGTGCTCGATCACTGAAGTTAAGCAACGTCGCGCCCGGTTCATAATTGGATGGGTGACCGCCTGGGACTGCCAGGTGCTGTATACACTCGTGGGGCTCAGAGAACCACGTAAATCAGATGGCTCGTCTGACTGACTTCGAGTTGTACGTAAAAGAACCTCAATGGACGTAGGCGCAGTTTCCATCCGGCAAAACCCTAAAAAATCCACAACATGGAGTACTTGGCACATATATGAGGCCATAAATGATATCATGAATGATAACAGGCCTTGCTAAGGTACTCCCGTAGCGCGATAGCACAATAGTGCGTACTGCCACGTAATATACAGATACAGAATGGTCGTAGACCGATAACATCGGTATTCAAAAAGACATTTATGATGCTTTCAAAATGTAAAAGCATTTGCTCTCCTGGTTTATATAACATCATTTCAGCCCTTTGCGGGTCAAATTGAAAATATAGTGTCTACCCATCCCACTTTATAGTGTCTGCCCAGATGCATAATGTCCATGTAATTGAGGTATACATACAGGGTCTACCCAGCCCACTTTATAGTGTCTGTCCAGATGCATAATGTCCATGTAATTGAGGTATACATACATGGTCTACCCAGCCCACTTTATAGTGTCTGCCCAGATGCATAATGTCCATGTAATTGAGGTATACATACAGCGTCTACCCAGCCCACTTTATAGTGTCTGCTCAGATGTATAATGTCCATGTGATTGAGGTATAAATACAGGGTCTACCCAGCCCACTTTATAGTGTCTGCCCAGATGCATAATGTCCATGTAATTGAGGTATACATACAGCGTCTACCCAGCCCACTTTATAGTGTCTGCTCAGATGAATAATGTCCATGTGATTGAGGTATAAATACAGGGTCTACCCAGCCCACTTTATAGTGTCTGCCCGGATGCATAATGTCTATGTAATTGAGGTATAAATACAAGATCTACCCAGCCCACTGTATAATGTCTGTCCAGATGCATAATGTCCATGTAATTGAGGTATAACTACAGGGTCTCCCCAGCCCACTTTATAGTGTCTGCCCAGATGCATAATGTCCATGTAATTGAGGTATGAATACAGGGTCTACCCAGCCCACTTTATAGTGTCTGCCCAGATGCATAATGCCCATGTAATTGAGGTATAAATACAGGGTCTCCCCAGCCCACTTTATAGTGTCTGCCCAGATGCATAATGCCCATGTAATTGAGGTATACATACAGCGTCTACCCAGCCCACTTTATAGTGTCTGCCCAGATGCGTAATGTCCATGTAATTGAGGTATAAATACAGCGTCTACCTAGCCCACTTTTCACAATGTCAATAATATTACCAGCTGACTTCAATATATCCATCACTTCGACTTGTTGACAGCGGCGAGGTCATTGCATTCACCGGCTGCCAGAACTACATCAATTTAGTCAATTTGCCTGTAAATTGGGATATTTTGTTTCTCTAAAGGATTCCACTTGCCTCCTGGTTACAACAACACATCCACCCAGTATGAAGAAAGTGACATGCACTCTTACTTAGATACAACGATATAACGGTTACCAGTTGCAAATATATATATATCATTGGAATTACCTGTATATATAAATAGGCCATCCCGATACAACTTACAAGATACTTTAAAATAGGGAAGTATTTTACCCAATTACCATCACGACCACAATACGTAGCATGGCATGTCCTTATTTACTTGTTTACCAGTTTATTTGCTTGTATATCTATAGGCCGTCAAGTTTATACGTTTTTTATTTTCTCTGGCCGAAGCCATTATCACGATTAATTTTGTTGTGATAATACGAGCGATATATTAAACGCACTGCAAAATATAACGACATAATATACATAAGCGACAAAAGGTCGAGAATTCTGTATAACCAGATTATCTAAACATGTCATTATATACACGTATTCCTTACCTCATGGTCATTATATGTATTCCTTACCTGTCAACAGCTATCATGGTCAAGGAGAAAGAACTGATGTAAACTGCCACAGCAAACAGTGTAGGTATCACGTGACAGAGCAGCCTGCCAAACGGCCAATCATTGTTGAGTTGGTAATAGAGAGAGAAAGGTAGGTTGAGTAGACAGACGAGTAAGTCAGTGAGGGCCAGACAACCTATAAAGATGTTGGTGGCATTCCACATGTAGTTATTCCTGATCAGTGTGATCACTACTAGAGCATTACCCAGTCCTCCTATGCCTATCACCAGACAATACATCATAATCATCACCGTACGCTCACATCCACTTCTTAAAGCATCAAACTCATCTGAGTCAGGATCAACTGCAAAGTCAGAAAGGTCAAATGTGGTCCATGCTGCCAGAAAAGACAGGTTGTCATTGGGGTGAAGGTCACTGGATCCATTGTTGTCCATCATGACCAGCCACCGTGACATACTGGACATCATAACAGGTCAAAGGTCACAATTATATCAGCAAACCACTATGACATGCGAGACATCATCACACGTTACAAGCCATGCTCTGGATATCGTAAATATATCGGTAGATAACAGGATTCAAATTATTGGTTTTGTATTTCACACTTTGAAGAAATATGTGTAGATTGGATATATGTTAACACATTACTTTGACGTTTTCGGCGAGTATTCTATATCTGCCCAACTCTGAATTACATTTGTTTTATTCCTGGTTCGTTTATATAATCCCATGGGGGCAATGTATCCAGGAGTTTTAGACGATTCAGTAAGTCACGATGAGTCACAGGAGTCATCTGATGTCAATAAGAGTACAATTGTTCTCATTCAATATTTTACGCAGCAAGACTTGTCTGGTTTAAAACACCATACGTATTTCTCAAATGATCTTAGATTCAGCATTGCTAGACACATCATTGCTACTCCTAGAGCAATACATATTATGTGAATGCAAGGTAACTTTAGACAGGAAATGTAATCGTTTGACTGTCTAATAATCCTTTTAGCTATAGTTCCTTTTTTATTTTCATAGCTGTTTTCATCACAACGGTTTACTCGTCCACTGACGCATTTCGTCCATGTGGCAGTTTGCATGACTGACATGCTGGATAATCAGAAAAACATAATGCCTTCGGCAAGTCACCCGTCTGTATATCGTCTTCCTATTTTTTAATAAGCCATTGGAAATGTATCTTTTCAGCAGTGCGTAAGTAATTGCTGTTTTCTTTTTTGACGTAGCGGTGTAGATGTGTCATAGTCAGCCAATCACACCCTATACCACAAACTCGGCTCTCATGCTCGGTTCCTCTATTTCTGACCGCCGCGTTGAATAGCGGACTAGATATGATGTCGTCAGTCCATCTGCTGAGCTTTTATCACTTGGTCTCTCTCTATCAGCTCCGCGATCAAATAGCTGCACACTGTGCTCTAATACCGTCTTCTGACTGGTCACCAGCTGAATCAACAGCAGCAGCTTTTATGTCATCACACCGGCAGTGATGAAGACTCAGAAGCAGCAGCAACAGCAGCAGCAGAAGAGACAACAACAACAGCTTTAAAGCCATCGGCGGTGATGAATAATAATCAGCAGCAGCGGCAGGAGTAGAAGAATTAGCAGAATCAACAGCATCAGCTGCAGCAGCAGCAATAGCAGCAGCAACAGCAGCAGCAGCAGGAGTAATAGGCGCAGAAGAGACGACAGGCACCATCACCAGTAAACATCAAACAAAAAAAATACTCAAGTGTAGCAGTAGCAGCGGCTGCAACAGCAGCAGAAACAACAGGGGAACCAGTAACATGAGCAACATCAAAAACAGCAGAAACAGCAGTAGCAGCAGCAGCAGCAGCAGCAGCAGCAGCAACAGTAGCAGTAGCAGGAACAACAACAAAACAGCAGCATCAGCAATAGCAGCAACACCAACAGAAGCAGAAGCTGCAGCAGAAGACGCGACAGCAACAAGAACAAGAGCAGACGCAACAACATCAGCAATACCATTTAAACTCGTTTCAACAATTCGGAATATTATTCACTAATACCAAAATTAAACATTTTGAAAATAGAAAAATCTATATGACGTAAAGGTTTAATTGATAGCATTACCAATATGCCTATATACATAAACATATGACTAAAGCACTAATGTCGGCTTCAGTAGATTTTATGTTTTTAGTAGTGATTGTGTAACCAGATTTCTCAAATAAAATGTGTTCGAAACTTACACATGTCCAGTTCTAAAATCATAAAAAAATCGGTGATTTTATTTTGGCTTCTTAATATGACCATATGATGTAAACATGTCCTTAGATTAGAACTGCAAAAGTTTAGTAATTTTTGTGCTGCGTATATCTTATTTTTGACATGGTTGTCAATAATTCAAAATCAGGTGGCCTGAAACCCCATTCATTTTGTTTTCAAAGGCCTGGAGTGTGCAGTGCTGCCTATGGTACTGTGCACTATAAAGAAGCCATTCGAAATAAGAGTAGGGGATAGTCCCGGCTTCGGGCTTCCTTCTGTGGCGATAATGCCTTGATTGTGCACAAAGCGACGTAAAGCAACATTCACTTTTTATATTTTGTTTTCAAATACCAACGCAAAATCAACATATCCCATTTAATAACATTCCCATTGAAGAAAAAACTATCAAACTTTTGCAAAATATAATGGTTATCTATATAAAACTATTATTGAGTATTTCAAAACATGTTTCTGTGTAAAAATGGTGAATGTTTGAGGGCTTAGCAAAAAATATCGCACATGTGAGATTTCATTTTCTAAACAAATAAAATACACTTTATCAGATATATAAAATATATAAAATATATAAAATATATAAAATATATAAAATATATAAAATATATAAAATAAATAAAGATTTATATATATAAATACATAAGTAAAAAATAAGTAAAAAATAAATAAATAAATACACAAACTAACAAACAAATAAATAAACAAACAAACAAACAGACAAATAAATCAATAAATACATGTCCTACTAGAACGTTCACTTTGTGACGTATCTTTTCTGTATCATTAAACATGCTACATACAGTTTGCAAAAAAAACAGTTTAGACAGATAGTTTTGCAATATCTAGAACGGGAATTGTTCATGTTCATGTAGGTGTCATTTATTTATGATCGGCCTTATTGGAATTGATTCAGCTGCTCTAGCTCAGTGTTTGTGTTTTAGATTGGATGCATCAATTTGCTTATTGGGGGGATTTATATACATGCTCTCCCAGATTTCCATAGGCAGGACGGCTATACAATTTTGTTGGAAGAAAAAAAAGAGCTGAAGTGATAAATGTTGATAAAAAATAAATGAAAGTGCTCTGAATACCGACTACATTCTGCAGCTATAAGCAATGACTATGAACATATACAACGTTAATACACTGCAGCCCGATTACATTCTGTAGCTACAAGCAGTGACTATAAACATATACGACGTTAATACACTGCAGCCCGACTGCACTCTGCAGCCATAATCAATTACTATAAACGTATGAGGTTAATGCAAGCGAACTTGGCCTCCATAGAGTATATCATTGATAGTGTAAGAAAACTAGATAACACTAACAGTAACTTCCCTAACTGTAAATTTTAAAGTCAACTTTATGATTCACATCAGCCAGAAGAAGAAGAGCTTTATACGATTTGATACGATTAGCTATGGACACAAGTCAACATTTATTTCACATAGATGTTGACATTCAATTATCTAGAGAAAGATTACCAACTGTCCAATCCATGTGATACTGTATTGCTTCAAAGGGACAGGGGAAAATGTTTATCATTGGTTCTGACTGACTGGATAGGGGATCAAATGGTCGGGATCTGGTCCATCTAACAAACATGACACATTGGCCCAATGCTGTTTAAATGTTGTGACATCGTCGTAGACGGTGGCACAACATTAAAACAGCATTGGTTGAATATGTCGTAGCTGAAACAGTAACAGCCAAGATGGCGTCCAATATGCCATAGAAGACAGGTATCTGGTTCATCAATCCCCATCACAAATACTTCCACATACACCTCTACGGTAGATAGGAGCAGTAACAACCATAGTAGACGGGTATCTGGTTCACCTGATTAAACCGGTACAATCATCATCACAAATACTCCCACATGAACCTTTACCGTAGATAGAAACAGTAACAACCATAGAAGACGGGTATCTGGTTCACCTGATTAAACCGGTACATTCCTCATCACAAATACTCCCACATAAATCCTTACCGTAGATAGGAACAGTAACAACCGTAGAAGACGGGTATCTGGTTCTCCTGATTAAACCGGTACAATCACCATCACAAATACTCCCACATAAACCTTTACCGTAGATAGAAACAGTAACAACCGTAGAAGACGGGTATCTGGTTCACCTGATTAAACCGGTACAATCACCATCTCAAATACTCCCACATAAATCATACATTTACAACGCTGATATATTTGTGTATGAATCATGGAGACCAAAGGTGTTTTTTCATTTTAAAATCATCATAACTGTCTTAGTCAGCTCTTTCTGCTTCATTTCAATACCTATGTTATGGGTCTACGGCCGTTATAATGAGGAAATCGACTTTATACGTCAGAATCAGCTGCGCCTGGTTAAACTGATTCGACCACAGCTACTTCGACCTCATTCTGTATTTGTTAAGATACAAGATTAAAAAAATATCTATAATTCCAATCATCCAGTCAGTCAGTCAGTCAGTCACTCAGTCAGTCAGTCAGTCACTCAGTCAGTCAGTCAGTCAGTCAGTCAGTCAGTCAGTCAGTCAGTCAGTCAGTCAGTCAGTCAGTCAGTCAGTCAGTCAGTCAGTCAGTCAGTCAGTCAGTCAGTCAGTTAGTCAGTTAGTCAGCCAGTCTGCCAGTCTGCCAGTCTGCCAGTCTGCCAGTCCGTCAATCAGTCAGTCAGCCATCAATCAGTCAGCCAGCCGGTCAGTCAGTCACCCAATCAGTTATTAATCAGTCAGCCAGTCAGTCAGTCAGTCAACCAGACAGCCAGTCATTCAGTCATTCAGTCATTCAGTCATTCAGTCATTCAGTCAGTCAGTCAGTTAGTCAGTCAGTCAGTCAGTAAGTCAGTCAGTCAGTCAGTCAGTCAGTCAGTCAGTCAGTCAGTCAGTCAGTCAGTCAGTCAGTCAGTCAGTCAGTCAGTCAGTCAGTCAGTCAGTCAGTCAGTCAGTCAGTCAGTCAGTCAGTCAGTCAGTCAGTCAGTCAGTCAGTCAGTCAGTCAGTCAGTCAGTCAGTCAGTCAGTCAGTTAGTCAGTTAGTCAGTTAGTCAGCCAGTCTGCCAGTCTGCCAGTCTGCCAGTCTGCCAGTCCGTCAATCAGTCAGTCAGCCATCAATCAGTCAGCCAGCCGGTCAGTCAGTCACCCAATCAGTTATTAATCAGTCAGCCAGTCAGTCAGTCAGTCAACCAGACAGCCAGTCATTCAGTCATTCAGTCATTCAGTCATTCAGTCATTCAGTCAGTCAGTCAGTTAGTCAGTCAGTCAGTAAGTCAGTCAGTCAGTCAGTCAGTCAGTCAGTCAGTCAGTCAGTCAGTCAGTCAGTCAGTCAGTCAGTCAGTCAGTCAGTCAGTCAGTCAGTCAGTCAGTCAGTCAGTCAGTCAGTCAGTCAGTCAGTCAGTCAGCCAGTCTGCCAGTCTGCCAGTCTGCCAGTCCGTCAATCAGTCAGTCAGCCACCAATCAGTCAGCCAGCCGGTCAGTCAGTTGGTCATTCAGTCAATCAGTCAGTCACCCAATCAGTTATTAATCAGTCAGTCAGTCAGTCAGTCAGTCAGCCAGACAGCCAGTCATTCAGTCATTCAGTCAGTCAGTCAGTCAGTCAGTCAGTCAGTCAGTCAGTCAGTCAGTCAGTCAGTCAGTCAGTCAGTCAGTCAGTCAGTCAGTCAGTCAGTCAGTCAGTCAGTCAGTCAGTTAATCAATCAATCATTCAATCAATGTCAGTCAGTCAGTCAGTTAATCAATCAATCAATCAATCAATCAATCAATCAATCAATCAATCAATCAATCAATCAATCAATCAATCAATCAATCAATCAATCAATCAATCAATCAATCAATCAATCAATCAATCAATCAATCAATCAATGATTCAATCAATTAATCAATCAATCAACCAATCAGTCAGTCAGTCAGTCAGTCAGTCAGTCAGTCAGTTATTCAATAGGTCAGTCATTCAGTCAGTAAGTTAATAAATTAATCAATTAGTAAGTCAGTCAGCCAGCGATTCAGTCAGCCAGCCAGTCAGCTAGTCAGTCAGTCAGTCAGTCAGTCAGTTAATCAATCAATCAATCAATCAATCAATCAATCAATCAATCAATCAATCAATCAATCAATCAATCAATCAATCAATCAATCAATCAATCAATCAATCAATCAATCAGTCATTCAGTCAGTCAGTCAGTCAGTCAGTCAGTTATTCAATAGGTCAGTCATTCAGTCAGTAAGTTAATAAATTAATCAATTAGTAAGTCAGTCAGCCAGCGATTCAGTCAGCCAGCCAGTCAGCTAGTCAGTCAGTCAGTCAGTCAATTAGTCATATACCTTAAATCCACGGCTACCATTGAGATCATCATGGTGACAAGACTACAAACACACAACACTGACACAATGTTGATTTGATGTCTGGCCAGTCGGCATTAAAATGTGCTGTTGTTTATTATGTATTTACAAATCTTGGAATAATGATCTTTAAATAGGGTATTTTAGAGTGTAACATATTGATTCGCACATGTATCGTCAACAAATTGACTGATCCAATCAATATTTCATAAAATCCACACCGTCAGTTTGTGTTTCACAGATGGCGTATGTTATGGGATAAAGTGAGATAAATCGACAGAAAGAAAGTAGTATTGATTTCGTGGCGAAATGGGATCATTTATGGGTGTCCGGGAAATGACGATTGAGATGCCTCTATAGTCTAAAGTCGATCCCCGAACTGTAAGAGTAACCTTTCTATAATGGTCGTAGACCCAAAACATAGGTATTCAAATGTATCTAAAAGAGCCAACTCAGACACTTATGATGATTTCAAATTGAAAAAACCAACCTCCAGTCTCCATGGCTTGTATAAAAAATATATAAGCGCTGTTAGGATCAAGGGCTCTATACAGGGCATAAATATGACACTTGACATTCCAGATATTTGATCTTTCTGGATCACTGTGCATATAAAGCCGTGATGACTAATATCCTGTCGACACCACCACCTCCAGGTCACGCGTCCACATCACCCCAGAAATGCCAAAACCAGATACAAATTTATGGAGGCCGTTTTAGATTTATACAAATGCGGTGGAAAAACAGCCCCGGATTGGGTTCTTATCTTAGGCCTAATATGACCAAGAACTACAAGCATGCCCAAATAACATTTAGTCGAAAAAATACATCGATTTTGTCAAAGTTGATTAATTTTCAGTCACAAGTGAATGAAAATATTTAAAAAAAACACTTGGCGGTTGAACAGGTACGGTTCAGCGGTTTATAAATGGACGCCCATTAAAAAACGACCGTGCGTTTATAAGCACTCGCAGCTCACTTCTGGTGAGTGTTTATAAACACCCGGGCGTTTATAAACGGTCAGCCAATATAACTGGTTAACTGTACTTTTTATTTATAATGTATAAATTGACACAACACATCACTACTTAGTAATGCACTTAAAGCAGAATCTGTGAAATACGATGCTTTAATTGGTAAAAATCGCCAGAAATAGGTATTTCTGACCACTGACCCCAACCTCCTTAATGTGTCATTGCGGAAAAAATTATACGTTTCCCGTACACATGAGTTAGTAGCTATCGTGATGACCAACTTGTATACGTAATTTGCATTTTCTCTTTGCCATTTTTTTGTACACACGCTTTAATGCACAAAACAAGAGATAAACTTGCAGATTTCGAGAATTGATCTTACTTTCTAGATGAGTTATACAATAATGTACATTACAAAAACAACAAAACTGTAGATTATGATCTAATAATATATATATTAATTAATATATATATTATATTGCCCGCCCGTTTATAAACGCACGGGTGTTTATAAGCACAAGTGCGTCGCGGCGACCGTTTATAAACGACTGGACCCGTACCTGTTAAAGGGTTAAGGGAGGTTAAGGAGGTTGTGATCCTAAATAATTGTTGATATCATTTCAGGGCCTAAACTTTTACAACACGCCGTGTCAGTTTTCTGGAAAATATTATGTTTACCCCTGGGTAGTAGTTCTGGGTAGTATTTTTACATACTCTACAAAATAACAGTGCCGTATTATAATGTAAATGATATGTCCATTTACCTCTTTTATCGCTGCCATATACATGTGATGTATATAGTTTTGCTTTATATCATGTTAGCATGTGAATTCAGAACAGTGTGTGGATGATAACTTCGTTCTGGGAGAAAGTTATTCAAATATAGCTATGATATATCACAAATTTGCCAAAAAATCAAACTATAGTGATCAACAAGACATCAACACTCTCTAAAAAAATCATTTTACAGTATAATGATAACTGACAGTGTATTACTAGATCCAAAAAAACACAATACAACCTAGACATCTAGAAACCGTTGAGAAAAGTTTGACAGACATGTTTATTAGATTGGAAAATATAGTATAGCTAAAAAGTTAGACCATCTGGCATGTAATGCAATTCAGGGCTAAAAACAAAATTTAATTTAGCCAGTTTAATGGGTTTATAGAGGGACGTCGTAATTTCAAATTTACTACATGTCAAATGGTCTAACTTTTAAACTACATGATATTTTTTCATGAAAATACGGTAGCCGCCTGACTAGAAAATACTCCTTGCTAAATTTTATCAAAATCGGTTGAGAATTGACTGAGAAATCGGCGAGAAACATGCGATACAAGTTAATCTGACGGCGGGTATAAGCAAACTTAGCTTGCTAAGCATGCTTATATTTAAGTATAATACAGAAACTGCTTTCTTGTCATTTTTAAGTTTCTAAGCCTAGGTAACATAATTATTGGCGGCTGATAATGTGCGTTCACATCCTAGAATTCACGTACCACTTTTATAAATGACACCTTGGTGGTACAAAAAACGAAATTATATCCGACAGCTTTACCGCCTAACCTTATTTTAATTGTTTTTAATGGACTGTCTTTAATAGGAAAAATCACCGGATTATTAAGATTATCATATATTAACTATATGCACCGGCGATATGCTATTATTCACTAGTATGCACTTGTTTCTATTTAAAATTCGAAATATGGAGAAAAAAATTCAGTCTTTCAGCGCGGGGATCGTCTTTAGACGTCAGAATCAGACGGCAAAAGTAGATGTTCGCACCGAAAGAGTAAACTATTGATAATGGTTGTAAACCCATAATATAAGGTATTCAAATGAAGCAGAAAGAGCTAACTAAAGCATTTGCAATGATTTTAAATTGAAAAAACCCTTTAGTCTCCATAGTTTATACGACAATATTTCAGCGCTGTAATGGTTTATGAGAACTCTCCAACTATTATTAATGAATCGAAGCCGTTTTAAACGGACATGTTAAAGGCATTCTGATATCTAACAAGTTATTCAAAATTGATTTAAAGGATACTTCGTGCAGAGTGATTTATAGGACATTAATTATGTATTCTAAGTAATTCGTCTCCCATCATAATGGCTGTCTGGGCTTCCCACTTGCGGATTACTTGAACGGACTCGGGTTGTGTTTATAGTTTTGGTCGCAGCAGGATGCCTAATAACACAGGTATTCAACTAATTGGAACACGTTCCTGATAGTCCGGCCAACACAATAAATGTAGCCGAGGTTGGCCCATAGTGGTAGGTGGCGGGATAACATTAAACCACTGCTGCCAGCATTGAGTGCATGTGTTGTGTTGGCTGGTACTTTTCCTATTAGAGTGTATGTCGTAAAACCCACAGCACTTCGTGAGATCCATGGACTATCAGTTCCCAGCAAACACAACACTTTGACACTGGACTGCTTCAATAATTCAGCTTTATCCTTTACATCTTTAACGCTAAAATATTGGTGTATAAACCTTGGAGACCAACGGGGTTTTTTGCATTTGAAATCATCATATTTTTTGGTTAGCATTTTCCGGTTCATTTGAATACCTATGTTATGTGTTTAAGGCTGTTATAGTAAGTAACAAGTAATTTATTTCTGATGACCTTTCATAAAGGTAAGACCGACTTGCCAGGAGAGAGCTGACTTAAAAAATATATACTTAGTTGCATGAGCTCTATACGTCAATTTAAAATATGTTATATATTTACAATATGAATTATTTAAATTTAGTTAAAATGCATTTTATGAACAGAGATATTTTTTGTATGTTATCAGAATTGCTATCATTCATAAGTTTCTTTAACATTAAAGTGGATGGTCTTTTTCAAAATTTACTTTCGCCATATTTTTTTCTTTCGTTTTTTAAATTGGGTGCAGATAAGTAAGTATTATCACCTGTATCTTCACGGCAGTAATGGCACAAACGCATATCGGGCGGGATGTTTTCGTGGTATCTACGTTCAATCGGCAGTCGGTGATTGCGACATCTGAATTTTGTTAAAATTTTACGAAGATCAACTGGCAAATCAATCAAATATATTTCAGGTTTGAAATGATTTTGAAAAATACGATAATTTTTGCATTTTCGGCTTTTCAATATGCTTTCGTGCCATTTTTGTATGAGCTGGTCCTTCTATATTAGCTTAAGTATGTTTCTAAATTTCTTAACGGAACATGGCAAAGACTGGGCTAACCAGATTCCCGGAAAGCCAGAATCATTCTTATTGATGATAACCAGTTTGATCTAAAAATACTAAATTCACCGAATTTATACAATAAAGAGTAGATCATGTGCGAGATTTTACTCTGATCTTCACTGACAAGCTTTGCCCAGTAGACAATCATTCTAACTTTAATATCTAGGGGTGTGATTTCTAATTCCCCATACACCATATTTGAACAGGTGGATTTTTTAATTATTTCAGCGCGGGGCCGTTTTTATACGTCAGAATCTGACGTCCTTTATACGGCAGAATCTGACCCCTTTTAGACGTCAGATTCTGACGTATAAAGATGGTCTCCACGCTGAAAGGGCTAAACAAGCATAGATACGAAATCTAGTAGCAGTCATTGATCCAGCAGAGGTTACAAATATCATATTCGTCCGTTTTTATCTTTTCTTTTGATAGCTACACGTCCTAATGAGCCACGACGGGAGACAGGAAGTGCATGTCAGGCCTTAATGCATCATGGGTATCACCTGACAGTAACACGTGATATAAGTAACATTTTCTCGCGTCAAATCCCGAGAGAATTCATGGAAACTGACGGAGTTTCCAGTAGTCTTTTGTCGTCTGGCCGATACTGATGCAGGCATCATTGGGAGAGTGTGAGTCTTCTGGCTGATACAGATGAAGGCATCATTGGGACATTGTGATAGTTTATGCTCCGTCTTATTATTAATGAAAATAACAAAGAATAACTTGAATAAGCCATGGTTATAAGCATATATACGAACTGTAATTTAGTACTAGATTATTTAAAAGTGCTCGATTAAATTATACTTAGTTTTTTATTATTCCTTTTATCATTGTGTAGGCATACTGAAAAAATGTAGCAACTGTTTTTATTTTATATATTAATTTACGAACGCAGGTCTGCGCCCCAAAGCTACCTGTGGTGTTTCGTTTGTGCACACATATAAACAAGACCAGTGTATTTTATCCTGCAGCCGCTTGCGTTTCGCGTTCAATTAAACTATCAAAACACTTTTCCAGTTAACATAGTCGAAAATTATACATGTGAATATATATCCGTCCTGAAAAATCTTTCTGAAATCATCGTAAGTGTCTTAGCTGGCTCTTCCCGCCTCATTTGAATACCTGTGTTATGGGTCTACGACTGTTACAACCAATAATGTAATAAACTCCCGATAATGTAATACTTCCCGATAATGTAATAAAAATTAACCGATAATGTAATACTTCCCGATAATGTAATAAATTTAACCGATAATGTAATAAACAACCTCCCCGATAATGTAATAAACTTTTAGCTGATAATGTAATAAACAAACTTCCCGATAATGTAATAAAACTAACCAATAATGTAATAAAGTATCAAAGTCAATCGAATCATTTAATTATTTCAAGACGTTGTAGACAGTGTTATTTTCAGACTAATACCTGTATGTGCAAATATAGGCTAAACTGGGCCAACCTCCAGAGGATGTTGAGATGAATGCAATGACACTGCCCACCAGATACAGAATTCGGTCCCTGGGGGCCTGAGGTCGAATACGCTACCTCTCCGTCACGAAAGTTCACCACAATACTGAATCCTTATGAGTGAGCGAGGAAAAACTTTTCTTTCTTGTAAACCTTATAAGTGACAGAGCAGGGAACGAAGCTGCGATCTCAGACTTTTCAGGCAAGCAGCTTTAACCACTACACCAGGACCCGCGCTTGATACGTGTAGGTCAATACAAAGCATATTCCTATTCTATTCTTCCAACCATTACATTTCATGTAACCAGTGGTATTCGGACATCTATTTTCAAAATGGCCGCCAGAAAAATTAGAGGAATACCTTGAAATATGTCAATTATAATATTTTGCTCCAATAATGTAATAAACTCCCGATAATGTAATACTTCCCGATAATGTAATAAAAATCAACCAATAATGTAATACTTCCCGATAATGTAATAAATTTAACCAATAATGAAATAAACTTTTTTTTTTTAAAGTCATTCTATTTTGCTAAAATCCACTTGATATACCCAGTTGGATTCGGATACCTGTTTTTAAAATGGCCGCCACACAAACTAGAGGAATATCTTGAAATATATCAATTATAATATTTTGCTCCAATAATGTAATAAACTCCCGATAATGTAATACTTCCCGATAATGTAATAAATTTAACCAATAATGTAATACTTCCCGATAATGTAATAAATTTAACCAATAATGTAATAAACTTTTTTTTTCAAAAGTCATTCTATCTTGCTAAAATCCTTTTAATATGCCTATTGGGATTCGAATACCTATTTTCAAAATGGCCGCCAGAAAAATTAGAGGAATACCTTGAAATATGTCAATTATAATATTTTGCTCCAATAATGTAATAAACTCCCGATAATGTAATACTTCCCGATAATGTAATAAAAATCAACCAATAATGTAATACTTCCCGATAATGTAATAAATTTAACCAATAATGTAAAAAACTTTTTTTTAAAGTCATTCTATCTTGCTAAAATCCATTTAATATGCCTATTGGGATTCGAATACCTGTTTTCAAAATGGCCGCCACACAAACTAGAGGAATAACTTGATATATATCAATTATATTATTTTGCTCCAATAATGTAATAAACTCCCGATAATGTAATACTTCCCGATAATGTATTAAAAATCAACCAATAATGTAATACTTCCCGATAATGTAATAAATTTAACCAATAATGTAATAATCTTTTTTTTTTAATCAATCTATCTTGCAAAAATCCACTTAATATGCCCAGTGGGATTCGGATAACTATTTTCAAAATGGCCGCCATAAAAATTAGAGGAATACCGTGAAATATGTCAATTATAATATTTTGCTCCAATAATGTAATGAACTCCCGATAATGTAATACTTCCCGATAATGTAATAAAAATCAACCAATAATGTACTACTTCCCGATAATGTAATAAATTTACCCAATAATGTAATAAACTTTTTTTTTCAAGAGTCATTCTATCTTGCTAAAATCCTTTAAATATGCCATTGGGATTCAAATACCTGTTTTCAAAATGGCCGCCACACAAACTAGAGGAATATCTTGAAATATATCAATGATAATATTTTGCTCCAATAATGTAATAAACTCCCGATAATGTAATACTTCCCGATAATGTAATAAAGATCAACCAATAATGTAATACTTCCCGATAATGTAATAAATTTAACCAATAATGTAATAAACATATTTTTTCAAGTAATTTGATTTGCTAAAATACCATTTAATATGCCCAGTGGGGTTCGGATACCTTTTTTCAAAATGGCCGTCTTAAAAACTAGAGGAATATCTTGAAGTATATCATTTATAATATTTTGCTCCAATAATGTAATAAGCTCCCGATAATGTAATACTTCCCGATAATGTAATAAAATCAACAAATATTGTAACAAGTCCCGATAACATTGAAGAATCGTTATCAAATACACTCTACATTGATTAGGTTTAGTCTATCTTATCACCAACATTATGTTTTATCTCGATCTATCATCGAAACCAACAATATAGTTTACGTTGGTTTGCATAATAATGTCAAATTATGGCTTCGGTAGTTGGTATAACCGCACCCCCAGTCAGTATTGTGGGGAGCCTCCGTGACCGAGAGGTAGCGTGCTCGGCCTCTGACCGCCAGGGCTCGAATTTCGAATCCTGTGTCTGGAGGACAGTGTCATCTCACCATCCTCAGGAGGTTTTCCTGGCCCAGTTTAGCCTATATAGTTGGGTAGGAGAAATAGATTCCCGTGCACCCCCCGGACAACTAAATTCTGAAATCATTTTCAGCACCCCTAGGATATCTACTTAAAGAATTTTGATGTTCACTTTAAAAAAGATTGTCCCACGGGGGCCTAATTAGCATATTTCCAAGATGGCCGCCAACCACTCTATGTCTAGGACACACTTATTTTGGTAAATCTGTAGCGCGTGTTTTTCGTCGATTTCTCCGTCAGTTATAAACCGATTTTCATGAAATTTTGTACAGGCTATCTCCAAGTCATGTTCGAACATCGGTAAATATTTCGTAAACTGATATGCAGTATTTTAAAAGTTAGACCATTTGACATGTAATAAATTAAAATTATGACGTCCCTTTATAAACCCATCACACTATTTCTGGAATTTTATTACATGTCAAATGGTCTAACTTTTGAAATATTCAATATAATTTTGCGATTTTTTTACCGATGTGAGGACATGACTTGGAAATGGCCTGTGCAAAATTTCAAGCAAATCGGTTCAGAATTGACAGATAAGTCGACGAAAAACATGCGCTAGAGATTTACTAAAATAATTGTGTCCTTTTGTATAGTCGAAACACTAAATGTCATAAAACAGCAACTAAAGGACCGATTCGAATGATCTTGGTGTCAATTTTATTGTTTTCTGGGATGGTGAATTGAATGCAAAGGTGATCAGGATGATTTCATTGTATTTCAAAAGTTAGACCATTTGACATGTAGTAAATTAAAATTATGACGTCCCTTTATAAACCCATTACACTATTTCTGGAATTTTATTACATGTCAAATAGTCTAACTTTTGAAATATTCAATATAATTTTGCGATTTTTTTACCGATGTGAGGACATGACATGGAAATGGCCTGTGCAAAATTTCAAAGAAGTCGGTTCAGAATTGACGGATAAATCGACGAAAAACATGCGCTACAGATTTACCAAAATAATTGTGTCCTATAGTAAAGTCGAAACACTAAATGTCATAAAACAGCAACTAATGGACCGATTACAATGATCTTGGTGTCAATTTTATGGTTTTCCGGGATGCTGAATTGAATGCAAAAGTGATGAGAATGATATATTTTTATTCATGTAATTTAGATAAAATTGACAGATTTGTTTTCTAAAATGAGCAATAATGCATGCTTAATCCAAACTATCATGCTATTAATTCTTCAGTGAAATATCACAGAATGATAGATACTAGTAAATCATATGTTTCTGTTAAAAAATAAGCAAAGTCTGGTAGTCATCCTCTGTCAACATATCAACATAGTTTATCTCCACATCCTCTTTCAGATTCGGCTCATCATCTGTGCAATCATTCTCGTCATTATCATTTTCAGTGTCACAAATGTCTAATAATTTATTCAAAGATGATGGCAATATAGGGCCAATGGACCATACAGGCTCCACAACTCCATCATCAGTTCTCAGCCACCCTTGACTTTCAGAATCTGGCTCGGGTTTCTCAAAAATTGCTTGGGCTGCATGTTTGTAACAAGCTAGGGCCTACATGATGATTGGGGGCAGGGGCCCTAGGGTAGTGGTTAGCACCGCTGCCTTTCACGGGGTTCGGTTCCCGGTCTCGGCGGTTTTTTATAGAAACAAAAATGTTTCTTCCCCATCCACGTGTGAAACTCATTATTGTGGGGAGCCTCCGTGACCGAGAGGTAGCGTGCTCGGCTTCAGACCGCCAGAGCGCAAATTTCGAATTCTGTGTCTGGAGGACAGTGTCATCTCATTCATCTCACCATCCTCATGAGGTCCTTCTGGCCCAGTTTAGCCTATATGTGCGCAAAGGTGGCCTAAAGCCCAATTCATTTCATTTTTACATGATGCTTGACTCGTTGAATATGTGGTACGAGAGAGTCCTGACATAGATCAAGGCAAGCAAACCATATCAACCTTTCACTTTGAGCTAAGAGTATCATCCTCTCCAACCATATCCTTGAGTAGTTTGCTTGTGACCACATTCACAGATCTTTCACGGGGCTTACCATACATGAAACAAGTAAATACTTCTAGCTGCTAATTTACCTCTGTTGTCACGGTCCACGACTCCCTAAGTTGTTTACAACGTTAAACAATGGAAATATTTTATATGGATTTTTTTCAACGGGGTTACCTCCCCCTTCCCTTTGAAAGCACTGCTACAGTCCTCCCCTGAGAAGACATAGAAACCAAGTATAGTGGCAGACCAATCTTTTCCTAGTTCGTCAGCCAGTTCACCAATGTTGATGAGCTTCCTGTGCTTTCCTGTGCCAGTGTCAAGGTAGATAGTGATGGTCAGGTCATGTGCATGGAGAAGTAGGATGAAGAATATATCTGAATCCGGAGTATGCACAACTGCTGATATAAATCTCAGATTCTCTGCATGGGGAAGATATAGGACAATCCGTGAGTCAGTCTCCTCCTGGTCTGATCGCAAAGAGTAGATCTCGTTTACAGTGACCTGACATAAATAAGAACACTGAAAACTAAACCTTTAATATCAATGTAAGCCCATATTATAAGACATATATATGTGGTGTAATATTGCTTACGTGTCCTATTGAGGAGACGAGCTCATAGGCCATTCCGTCCACAATGAGAGAAGTCGTCTTGTATTTTTCTATAAGACGTGATGCAGCCTTACTGCTTCCACAGTTTTTATGACAATAAGACTTTTTTTCAATCCGTTACAGCGATCTACTAATCCGTTATAACGATATATTAATCTGTTATAACGGTCTACTAATCCGTTATAACGGTATACTGATCCGTTATAACGGTATACTATCCCATTATAACGGTCTACTATTCCGTTACAACGGTCTAGTATTTTGTTATAGCGGTCCAGTTTTTCGTTATAACGGTCTACTATTCCGTTATAGGGGTCTAGTATTTCGTTATAACAGTCTACTATTCCGCTATAACGGTCTAGTTTTTCGTTATTGCTGTCTACTAATCTGTTATAACGGTCTACTAATCCGTTATAGCAGTCTACTATCCCGTCATAACGGTCTACTATTCCTTTATAATGGTCTAATATTTCGTTTTAATGGTGTAGTATTTCGTTATAACGGTCTACTATCCCCGTTATACCGGTATAGTGTCACGTTATAACGATCCAGTATCACGTTATAACGGTCTACTATTCCGTTACAACCGTCTAGTATTTCGTTATAACGGTCTAGTATTTCGTTATAACGGTATACTATACCGTTATAACGGTCTAGTACTTCGCTATAACGTTCTACTATTTCGTTATAACGGTCTACTAACCCGCTACAACGGTTTACTATCCCGTTATAGCGGTCTAGTATTTTGTTATGACGATCTAGTATAACGTTATAACGGTCTACTAATCCGCTATAATGGCCTAATAATCCGTTATAATGTCTACTCATCCGTTATAACGGCATACTTATCCGTTATCACGTTCTACTAATCCGTTATAACGGTCTAGTATTTCGTTATAACTGTCTCATATTCCGTTATAACGGTCTACTGTTCCGTTATAACGGATTAGTATACAGTTATAACGGATTAGTACATCGTTATAACGGATTAGTAGACTGGTATAACGGATTAGAAGACCGTTATAACGGATTAGTAGACCGTAATAGCGAAACTCTGGACCGCTATGACGAAATATTAGACCGTTATAACGAAACAGTATACTGTTTTAAGAAATACTAGCCCGTTATAACGGAATACTAGACTGTTATAACGAAATACTAGACCGTTATAACGGAATATTGTACTGTTATAACGAAATAGTAGACCGTTATAACGAAATACTGGACCGTTATAGCGGAATACTAGACCGTTATAGCGCAATACTAGACTCTTATAACGAAATACTAGACCGTTATAACGCAATACTGGACGGTTATAACGGAATAATACACCGTTATAACAAAATACTGGACCGTTATAGCGAAATACTAGACCGTTATAACGGGATAGTAGATCGTTTTAACGGATAAGTATATCTTTATAACGAAATACTAGACCGTTATAACGAAATAATACACCGCTATAGCGGAATAGTAGCTCGTTATACCGGATTTTTAAACCGTTATAACGAAATACTAGACAGTTATAACGAAATAGTAGACCGCTATAGCGGTTTTATTATTAGATATCCTATTTGGTGGCTGTTAAATGTTTAGTCTACCGCCATTACCTAGTAGAAAATAATACAGTCTATTCAGTATGAATTGAATACCGAATGGTCGAATAATTGGTTTTATATATATCATGGTGACAGGGTCTTAAAGAGACTCAATCAGGCTAAAATGATATTTAAAAAATCGGTGGTTTTATTTTGGCTCCTTAATATGACCAAATGATGTAAAAGGTCCATAGACTAGAACTGCGAAAGTTTTCAAATTTTTGTGCTGCGCATTTACCAGTTAGGCTAGATATAGAGACGAAATTCCTGATTTCTTATTTCGAACATGCATGTCGAAAATAAGAAATACGTGAATTTCTTCTCTATATCTAGCCTAGCTATACAGAGAGGGAAATGGCGCAATGGTTAGAGCGCGGAGCTTTGCCAATGTCGCTGCCTACCGTGCGGCTTCGCATCCCGCTTGGTGCAGGATTTTCAGAGAAATATCATGTTTCTCCCCTCTCAATGTTGGGACGTTATTTCGATGTTGTGTCTTTGGGCAATGCACTTTACCCTCATATGCTTTACTTGTAAATGAGTACCTGGTAGGACAGAGATGGCAATGTGTGCGATTAGTTCCTAGCGCCGAAATGGCTGCAAGTGCTGTATGCTCCAAAAAGGGAGTTGAAATGGTACATGAAGGAACAGGTCCAGTGACCAGGGGTAATATGTGTGAAGCGCACAGAGCATTGTATGTGCGCTATATAAGAACTCACCATTATTATTATAATTATTATTATTATAATTATAATTATAATTATAATTATTATTATTATTATTATTAATATTATTTTTATTATTATTATTATTATTATTATTATTATTATTATTATTATTATTATTATTATTATTATTATTATTATTATTATTATTATTATTATTATTATTATTATTATTATTATTATTATTATTATTATTATTATTATTATTATTATTATTATTATTATTATTATAATTATAATTATTATTATTATTATTATTATTATTATTATTATTATTATTATTATTAACTGGTAAATGCGCAGCACAAAATTTTTAAAACTTTTGCAGTTCTAGTTTATGGACAACAATGTAGGCATACAACCAATTACATTAATGGAAATCACGATAATAAAACTGAGCTGTCAATTATCAGATATGGCTCACTTACATAAAGTTAGGTTGATGTAGATAGATGTAATTCTTGGAAAAAATCTAGGCTTATACATGCCACCACACTGAAGCTCAGGCTCCTCTTAGTTTTCTCTAGTCTCAGAGCACATATACAGTGAAGACACGTTTGAAAAAGAAATTGAAACAGCTCTGAAGAAGACATGTGATCATAAAAACAGGTTTTGTCGGTTTAACCTTGAAATGACCTTGACATGACCTTCAAATTGCTTTCAGATGGTAGTCCAGTAAAACACTACCCAAACCCATTTCAAACTTCATATCCCAATTATTTATCAATATTTTGCTATGGGAGCCCAAGCTGATGTTCTACAATGGTGCATAGTTATTGTGATTTGGTCCGTTCAACTAAATGTTGAAGAAGGAGCGTAATAAGTGGAATACCTAGGAGATAGCCCCCCCTCTCAAGGCTGATACTATCCTTAATATCCTAAAATGTGTGTTGGCAATATATAGGACGAACAATAAGTCAAAACCAGTCTTTTGTAACAAATGACTGCACCACAACAGTGTGTAAATTGATAAAAAGTGGACATTTTAACTATTTTTTGCCAGTTTGACCTTCGAATATTTGACACACTTTTGGGATATAGAGCAGTGAATATTTTCGAAGTGGTCATCAGAGGTTAAATCCAGTTTACCTCCACATCTAGAAATGTCCCTTAGGATATGTTCTACAAGTGGTAGAAATGTCATGCTTTAATCATAAAATGCACAATAGGTTACCTTATCTGCTAAACTATATAGGCTATATATCCAGGACACAATTATTTTGACAAATCTGCAGCGCAAGTTTTTCGTCGATTTATCCGTCAATTCTGAATCGATTTCTTTGAAATTTTGTACAGGCCATGTCCAAATCATGTTCTAACATCGGTGATAAATTAGAAAAAGTATATTGAATATTGCAAAAGTTAGACTATTTGACATGTAATAAAATTCCAGAATTAGTGTAATGGGTTTATAAAGGAACGTCATAATTTTAATTTATTACATGTCAAATGGTCTAACTTTTGAAATACTGTATATAAGTTTACGTCAATGACGTCTAGAGGTCATCAGAGAGCAAATCCAGTCTACCTCCACATGTAGAAATGTCCCTTACAAGTGGTAGAAATGTCATGCTTTAATCATAAAATGCACAATGGGTTACCTTATCTGCTAAACTATATAGGCTATATATATCCAGGACACAATTATTTTGACAAATCTGTAGCGCATGTTTTTCGTCGATTTATCCGTCGATTCTGAATCGATTTCTTTGAAATTTTGTACAGACCATGTCCAAATCATGTTCTAACATCGGTAATAAATTAGAAAAATTATATTGAATATTTCAAAAGTTAGACTATTTGACATGTAATAAAATTCCAGAATTAGTGTAATGGGTTTATAAAGGAACGTCATAATTTTAATTTATTACATGTCAAATGGTCTAACTTTTGAAATACTTACCGACGAAATTTTTACCGATGTTAGAACATGACTTGGAGATGGCCTGTACAAAATTTCATCAAAATTGGTTGATAATTGACGGACAAATCGATGAAAAACATGCGCTACAGATTTACCAAAATAAGTATGTCCTAGACATAGAGCGGTTGGCGGCCATCTTGGAAATATGCTAATTAGACCCCCGTGGGACAATTTTTTTCAAAGTGAACATCAAAATTCTTTAAGTAGATATCCTAGGGGTGCTGAAAATGATTTTAGAATTTAGTTGTCCGGGGGGTGCACGGGAACCTATTTCTCCTACTCAACTAATATGTGCACAAAGGTGGCCTAAAGCCCGATTCATTTTATTTATTTTTATAACCACACCCCAGCGTATATAGCCTACCAATAAGCCTTCTCTAAAGCTGTTTATTTCAGCTAAACCAAAAGAAATGTTCACACTGTCATAGCAGTAGGTTACACAACACTAAACACTAGCGGTGTTAATACTGTTAAGCTTAGATGTAGCATAACATTACTCCTTTTAGCATGATAATATTATATCTCATAGGGCCTAGGCCTATGACTCTGCCTATGACTCTGGTGATTTTTTATTTTGATCTGGTGTCGGGCAATAAACATGACATGACGTTTAGGCTTCCTAGCCTTCCAAAATAGGCCGTTTCTACTTTCTTGGATACATCATAGGTAATCAGGTCTATAGACCTCTACTTTGTTAAAGAAAATTAATCATTAAGATAAAGCTAACTTCCAGCTTGTGTGCCAGAAATATACTATAACTTATTGTCATGAGGATGTTAATTATTCCACCATGTAGTATTTAATTATTCAATATCGCTTTATTTTATGTTAACCTAGGTTAGATTTACAAGTCTATATATTTACTCTAATAGGCTAAGGCGAGCACCAATTAAATTCCGGGTGAATTTTGTTTGTTTTCCAGTTATTGAGAACAAAATATGTTGAAACACATTCTACACACTTTAGACATACATTCGCCGGAATCGCATTTTTAATATATATATCAACTGTTGAGATATATCATCGCTGGCTATGAAATTGTGTTAAGAAATTCATGTGGAGCGATATATGATTTAAACTCGGAAGATCAATGTTTGTTGTGTACTTTATATTGCCCCATCAATTTGGATGGTGGTCAACAAATAAACTGAACAATAAATGAATATACAAACAATAACAACTAGAGTTAAAATGCTAATGCAAACTATAGCATAATACATAAAATAACCCGTGAACACACCTTTGATCAAACTATGCTTAAATTAGCTGACAACAATAGTACATAGGGCTATCCAATAATAAACTGTAACATGGCTTTTTTGTGCAAACACAGTTTCCATGGCATACGTTACATAATGATTTTTCCAATTAATGTAGGCCTATTATAAGTGGCGATAGATGTGCTGTAAAGTGGTATCGATTTAAAAATAGTAACCACTGTAAACTATATGAAATTCAAATGCATACACATTTCAATCACGCAAGTTACCAAAAATTATTGATTGTATGAATAATTATTCCAGCTGTATTTTGCAAAGTAAAATATAATAACAATTATCAATGCACATGTATACTTCATGTACACAACCTTCTAGTGAAACACAAATTAAGTATGTTTCATCTGCACACCACATATATTTACGCAGTGATGATAATATCATATGAGATGTAAAATATATTTTAAAAATACTGCTTTTTGAAGTCAGGATCAACATTGAAGAAGCATAGTGCAATACGATAAAATTAACAAACCTTTCACTAAGAACTGACCATTTACAAAATGTCCAGAAAACAAAAGCTTTGTATGAAACGTAAAACGCAATAATAGCAAAAACAAAAACGGTAAAATGTGGGAATATTTCCATTGATCAATATATATATGCATGTATCTAAAAAAATATAATTATATATCATTGTGGAAAATTATTACATACTTGACAGACAATGTTAAATATAATACTTATGTAGTTTATGAGGTATAAAAAATACCAGCAGTGACATTGCAGACCATTTGAGACTCAACAAGTTATACAAATGTTAACGCCACTTTGTACATACTAGTATTTGGCTTGGATCTGTAGACATGGTAAACATGTTATCAACAAAGCTATAACTTGAAGCACACTGTATAAAAGACTTACTTCCCCTATTGTATAGAAAAATCAAATTACACTACAATTCTCTACAAAAGTGGAATTTAAAATACATCAGTAGATAAGGCTATCCAAGAATAAACTGTAACATGGCTTTTTTGTGAACGATTCCAGTATATACAATATAAAGCTTTTCTTAATCAACTTTCACATACAAACTAATGATATTTCTATGAAATATATTCCAATTGAAACACAGTTTCCATACGTTACATGATGATTTTTCTAATTAATGTAGGACTATTTTAACACGGTTTAAATGGAAATAGATGTGCTGTAAAGTAGTATCGATTTAAAAATAGTAACCGATGTATACTATGTGAAATTCAAATGCATACATAATTCAGTCATACAAGTTACCAACAATTATTTGTTGAATGCATAATTATTCAAGTTGTGTTTTGCAAAATAAAATAACAATTATTAATGTAAATGTATACCACATGTACACAGCCTTCTAGTGAAACACAAATTCAGTATGTTTCATATGTAGACGACATAGATTTATCTAGGCACTCATTTAGCTAAATACATTAAAATCACAACTAATAATGTATATTCAGTTACAAACATCCTTATTGTAAGATCGCTATACAAACTTGAAATATAGATCCTACATATTAGGCACCAGAGTACGCAGTAATATGAAGAGCACAAAAAAGATTGATCTTCCGAGTTTAAATCATATACTGCTCCACATGAATTTAAAAGTATTTCTTAACACAATTTCATAGCCAGGGATGATATATCTCAATATTTGATATATATAAAAAATGCGATTCCGGCGAATCTATGTCGAAAGTGTGCAGAATTTGTTTCAACATATTTTGTACTCAATAACTGGAAAACAAACAAAATTTACCCGGATTTCAAATGGTGCTTGCCTTAGCCTATTGGAGTAAAGATGTAGATTTATAAATCTAACCTAGGTTAACATAAAATAGTGCGATATTGAATAATTAAATACTACATGGTTGAATAATTAACATCCTCATGACAATAAATTATAGTATATTGCTGGCACACAAGTTGGAAGTTAGCGTTATCTCAATAATTAATTTTCTTTAACAAAATAGAGGTCTATAGAGCTGATTACCTATGATGTATCAAGAAAAGTAGAAACGGCCTATTTTGGAAGGCTAGGAAGCCTAAAAGTCATGTCATGTTCATTGCCCGACACCAGATCAAAATAAAAAATCACCAGAGTCATAGGCCTCGGCCCTATGAGATATAATATTATCATGCTAAACGGAGTAATGTTATGCTACATCTAAGCTTAACAGTATTAACACCGCTAGTGTTTAGACTTGTGTAACCTACTGCTATGACAGTGTGAACATTTCTTTTGGTTTAGCTGAAATAAACAGCTTTAGAGAAGGCTTATTGGTAGGCTATATACGCTGGGGTGTGGTTATACCAACTACCAAAGCCATAATTTGACATTATTATGCAAACCAACGTAAACTATATTGTTGGTTTTGATGATAGATCGAGATAAAACATAATGTTGGTGATAAGATAGACTAAACCTAATTAATGTTGAGTGTATTTGATAACGATCCTTCAATGTTATCGGGACTTGCTACAATATTTGTTGATTTTATTACACTATCGGGAAGTATTACATTATCGGGAGTTTATTACATTATTGGAGCAAAATGTTATAATTGCTATATTTCAAGATATTCCCCTAGTTTGTATGGCGTCCATTTTAAAAACAGGTATTCGAATCCCAATAGGCATATTAAAATGATTTTAGCAAGATAGAATGACTTTAAAAAAAAACAAAGTTTATTACATTATTGGTTAAATTTATTACATTATCGGGAAGTATTACATTATTGGTTGATTTTTATTACATTATCGGGAAGTATTACATTATCGGGAGTTTATTACATTATTGGAGCAAAATATTATAATGGATATATTTCAAGATATTCCTCTAGTTTGTGTGGCGGCCATTTTGAAAACAGGTATTCGAATCCCAATAGGCATATTAAAAGGATTTTAGCAAGATAGAATGACTTTTGAAAAAAAAAGTTTATTACATTATTGGTTAAATTTATTACATTATCGGGAAGTATTACATTATTGGTTGATTTTTATTACATTATCGGGAACTATTACATTATCGGGAGTTTATTACATTATTGGAGCAAAATATTATAATGGATATATTTCAAGATATTCCTCTAGTTTGTGTGGCGGCCATTTTGAAAACAGGTATTCGAATCCCAATAGGCATATTAAAAGGATTTTAGCAAAATAGAATGACTTTAAAAAAAAAAAAAGTTTATTACATTATTGGTTAAATTTATTACATTATCGGGAAGTATTACATTATCGGGAGTTTATTACATTATTGGAGCAAAATATTATAATTGATATATTTCAAGATATTTTTCTAGCTTGTGTGGCGGCCATTTTGAAAGCAGGTATTCGAATCCCATTAGGCATATTAAAAGGATTTTAGCAAAATAGAATGACTTTAAAAAAAAAAAGTTTATTACATTATTGGTTAAATTTATTACATTATCGGGAAGTATTACATTATTGGTTGATTTTTATTACATTATCGGGAAGTATTACATTATCGGGAGTTTATTACATTATTGGAGCAAAATATTATAATTGATATATTTCAAGACATTCCTCTAGCTTGTGTGGCGGCCATTTTGAAAACAGGTATCGGAATCCAACTGGGTATATTAAGTGGATTTTAGCAAAATAGAATGACTTTAAAAAAAAAAAAAGTTTATTACATTATTGGTTAAATTTATTACATTATCGGGAAGTACTACATTATTGGTTGATTTTTATTACATTATCGGGAAGTATTACATTATAGGGAGTTTATTACATTATCGGAGCAAAATATTATAATTGACATATTTCAAGGTATTCCTCTAATTTTTCTGGCGGCCATTTTGAAAATAGGTATTCGAATCCCAATAGGCATATTAAAAGGATTTTAGCAAGATAGAATGACTTTTGAAAAAAAAAGTTTATTACATTATTGGTTAAATTTATTACATTATCGGGAAGTATTACATTATTGGTTAAATTTATTACATTATCGGGAAGTATTACATTATCGGGAGTTTATTACATTATTGGAGCAAAATATTATAATTGATATATTTCAAGATATTCCTCTAGTTTGTGTGGCGGCCATTTTGAAAACAGTTATTCGAATCCCAATAGGCATATTAAAATGATTTTAGCAAAATAGAATGACTTTAAAAAAAAAAAGTTTATTACATTATTGGTTAAATTTATTACATTATCGGGAAGTATTACATTATCGGGAGTTTATTACATTATTGGAGCAAAATATTATAATTGTTATATTTCAAGATATTTTTCTAGTTTGTGTGGCGGCCATTTTGAAAGCAGGTATTCGAATCCCATTAGGCATATTAAAAGGATTTTAGCAAAATAGAATGACTTTAAAAAAAAAAAGTTTATTACATTATTGGTTAAATTTATTACATTATCGGGAAGTATTACATTATCGGGAGTTTATTACATTATTGGAGCAAAATATTATAATTGATATATTTCAAGATATTCCTCTAGTTTGTGTGGCGGCCATTTTGAAAACAGGTATTCGAATCCCAATAGGCATATTAAAAGGATTTTAGCAAGATAGAATGACTTTTGAAAAAAAAAGTTTATTACATTATTGGTTAAATTTATTACATTATCGGGAAGTATTACATTATTGGTTGATTTTTATTACATTATCGGGAAGTATTACATTATCGGGAGTTTATTACATTTTTGGAGCAAAATATTATAATTGATATATTTCAAGATATTCCTCTAGTTTGTGTGGCGGCCATTTTGAAAACAGGTATTCGAATCACAATAGGCATATTAAAAGGATTTTAGCAAGATAGAATGACTTTAAAAAAAAAAAGTTTATTACATTATTGGTTAAATTTTTTACATTATCGGGAAGTATTACATTATTGGTTGATTTTTATTACATTATCGGGAAGTATTACATTATCGGGAGTTTATTACATTATTGGAGCAAAATATTATAACTGATATATTTCAAGATATTCCTCTAGTTTGTGTGGCGGCCATTTTGAAAACAGGTATTCGAATCCCGATGGGTATATTAAAAGGATTTTAGCAAGATAGAATGACTCTTGAAAAAAAAAGTTTATTAAATTATTGGGTAAATTTATTACATTATCGGGAAGTATTACATTATTGGTTGATTTTTATTACATTATCGGGAAGTATTACATTATCGGGAGTTCATTACATTATTGGAGCAAAATATTATAATTGACATATTTCAAGGTATTCCTCTAATTTTTATGGCGGCCATTTTGAAAATAGTTATCCGAATCCCACTGGGCATATTAAGTGGATTTTTGCAAGATAGATTGACTTAAAAAAAAAAGTTTATTACATTATTGGTTAAATTTATTACATTATCGGGAAGTATTACATTATTGGTTGATTTTTATTACATTATCGGGAAGTATTACATTATCGGGAGTTTATTACATTATTGGAGCAAAATATTATAATTGATATATTTCAAGATATTCCTCTAGCTTGTGTGGCGGCCATTTTGAAAACAGGTATCGGAATCCAACTGGGTATATTAAGTGGATTTTAGCAAAATAGAATAACTTTAAAAAAAAAAAAAAGTTTATTACATTATTGGTTAAATTTATTACATTATCGGGAAGTATTACATTATTGGTTGATTTTTATTACATTATCGGGAAGTATTACATTATAGGGAGTTTATTACATTATTGGAGCAAAATATTATAATTGACATATTTCAAGGTATTCCTCTAATTTTTCTGGCGGCCATTTTGAAAATAGGTGTCCAAATACCACTGGTTACATGAAATGTAATGGTTGGAAGAATAGAATAGGAATATGCTTTGTATTGACCTACACGTATCAAGGGCGGGGTCTTGGTGTAGTGGTTAAAGCTGCTCGCCTGAAAAGTCTGAGATCGCAGCTTCGTTCCCTGCTCTGTCACTTATAAGGTTTACAAGAAAGAAAAGTTTCTTCCTCGCTCACTCATAAAGATTCAGTATTGTGGTGAACTTCCGTGACGGAGAGGTAGCGTACTCGACCTCAGGCCCCCAGGGTCCGAATTCTGTATCTGGAGGGCAGTGTCATTGCATTCATCCCAACATCCTCTGGAGGTTGGCCCAGTTTAGCCTATATTTGCACACCGTTCGTATACAACTCCATTCATTCATACAGGTATTAGTCTGAAAATAACACTGTCTACAACGTCTTGAAATAATTTAATGATTTGATTGACTTTGACACTTTATTACATTATTGGTTAGTTTTATTACATTATCGGGGAGTTTGCTTATTACATTATCAGCTAAAAGTTTATTACATTATCGGGGAGGTTGTTTATTACATTATCGGTTAAATTTATTACATTATCGGGAAGTATTACATTATCGGTTAATTTTTATTACATTATCGGGAAGTATTACATTATCGGGAGTTTATTACATTATTGGTTGTAACATACGACTATTATAAATATTTTACTCTTTCAGTGCATGATCGACTTTAGACGTCAGAATCTGACGTCTATAGTCGATAGCCACACATGCCTTGTTATCATACTTCAAATTGGGCTGGTGTCCTTGCGACCAACGCTCAAAGGTGACCTCCTGTCGCGTTCTGAATGACACCCTGCACTGATGCGCCAATTATTATGGATTATAGATGCATTGTGAGCCAAGATATAAAGTCACGTGGAAGTAATTACTTGTTCAACCCTGGCGAAAACGTATTTAACAAGTAAAGTAACCGTTATGTTCATATTTGGTATGTTGTATGCTATGCTGTTTTGACTAAATGTAGATAAATATTTTTTTTCATATAGTTTATATCTGTTTGTGTGTTTGTTTGTCCATTGTACTATACCTGTCAACACATATTAAAACACACAACTGCATTATTTTCTTTGTCCGACCACTACATTCTAAGCCGGGAATGGAGAGTTATTGTTGATCAAGTATAGACCGATTATTATGGTAGGCCTATGGTACTATAATCAGCCAGGCGTAACCAAGCTGTTGATTATGAGGGATCTTCATTATGATCGGATGTGTTTTAAGTAAGTTAAAATCCACAGCTAAGAATCTATAACATTCTACCTCAAGTTGTAATTACATAAGTTCAATCAGCTTTTGTTTGTATTTATCTAACAAAAACAATTTTCCAAATTATTTTTAGATGTAAATGATGAATAGTGTGTCGTTTATATTTCACGATTTTTTTGATTTTTTTAATTCACTTTCAATGCATTGGATGACATTTAAGTACTTTGATATTAAAATTAGTTGATGTCCAGTATAGGATATAGCCCGAGGAGCACTACATTCTTAGTTGTGGAAAAGGCCGACCATAATGAGGATCCTTCATAATCAACAGCTTGTTCACGCCTGACTGATTATAGCACCATAGGCCTACCATGATAATTGGTCTGTACTTGATCAACAAGAACTCTCCATTCCCGGCTTAGAATATAGTGGTCGAACATAGAAAATGTAGTGGTGTGTTTTATACAGAATAGCGTCACGCGGAAACAAAATGATAGACCCCTATGTCCACATATTAGCAATGCCCTCTAATTTGTTCAAGTAGTAATCATTTATTTATTTGATCGCGATATCCAGTGTGTTATTATGGCTTGCCATTTAAAATTATTTTAATCATGTATGTCATACCATGTAAATTGCCGTGTGATTTTAGAAAATTAACCATCTTGTATATACATGTACATATATTCATTTTTATGACAAATAAGTCTGTAATGACTTTTCTTTATGTCAATAAGATATCTTTCTGTGTATCTGGTACATAATCAGCTATATTTTTATATCTTCAAAATTGCCATCAAACAAGTATATCCCACTTCATACATTAGCATACTTATGGAGCTGAATAAAATTCTGAATAATGTTCACGACAATAAAGTACAGTTTGTGTCGGATATTAATACTCAAACAGCAAATAGGCCTACTATCAATTAATTAATCTGCTCAAGCCTGAATTTACCATTGTCATCTTCATCCACTACAAGCCACGAATTGCTGTCGCAATTCTCGACTAGTAGTGGATGAATATGATATGAAGTGGTTGAAAAATTAAAGTAATTGGTAAACCAGTTTCATGGACATTTTCATTTTAAAACCCCTAGTTGCAGGGAAATCAAGTCTGTTTTCAGAGATATAAAATGATGCTTTAATGCATCGTGAGGGCTTAAAGGGCTAAAGATGAGTTTGTTTTGCATGTACAATTTTTAACCCTTTTATTCCGACCGACTTCAGACGTCAGCTACCAACGTCCTAAGTCAATCCCCTCACTGAAAGAATTAACCATTTAAATTGTCCGTAGACCAATAACATAGGTATTCATATAGAGCGGAAAAAGGTAACTAAGACATTTATGATGATTTCAAATTTAAAGAACCCTTTGGTTTCTTAGTTTATTTAAAAATATTTCAGCGCTTCAAGGGTTAAACAAAGTACATACAAAGCAATAAAGTTTTCATTTTTATTCACTTTGAATTGAGATTGAAAAAAATATAATCAAAATAAAAAACTGAAGCGTCCTCGTTTTAATGTGTCACATTTTTTGTCAGTCGGCACTCAAAGGGTTAATAACGTTGCCTTCAGAATACGTATTACGTGACAATTGTCCTCTCAAACTCTGCTATTTGCTGTCAACTTGTGATTGCTAAATAGATAGGCGTTAACAGCGGCTGTCATGATGACAAAATCACCAAGGTGACAGAGCACATCTAGTTTAACTAGTTTAACTAGTGGTGTGGTGATTCTGTAAAAATGAATGAATGAATGAATGAATGAATGAATGAATGAATGAATGAATGAATGAATGAATGAATGAATAAATGAATGAATGAATGAATGAATGAATGAATGAATGAATGAATGAATGAATAAATGAATGAATGAATGAATGAATGATTGAATGAATGAATCAATCAACGAATGAATGAATGAATGAATGAATGAATGAATGAATGAATGAATGAATGAATGAATGAATGAATAAATGAATGAATGAATGAATGAATGAATGAATGAATGAATTAATTAATTAATTAATTAATTAATTAATTAATTAATTAATTAATTAATTAATTAATTAATTAATACAAAATATTTTTTTTAATATTCGTAATGACTATTTCGTTTACACATGATCACATGTACCGAAAATGAGCAGTGATCAGAATTATATTATTCTAAGTAATGAATGAATGAATGAATGAATGAATGAATGAATGAATGAATGAATGAATGAATGAATGAATAAATGAATGAATGAATGAATGAATGAATGAATGAATGAATGAATGAATGAATGAATGAATGAATGAATGAATGAATGAATAAATAAATTATTGTAACTCACTTTTCACGATATGCCAGAAAAGGATATCGCTAGATTACAACGCGTTCAAAACTGCTTTGCAAGAGTAGTAACCAAGGCCGCACGATTTATTCGTTCCGTTCCAATTCTAAAACGATTATATTGGCTTCCTGTCAAGTTTTGCATTCATTTTAAAATATGCGCAATAACTTTATATATAATATAAACATATTTATTTTGCAAGCTTTGGATTACCCAAGTAGCAACGAGTGCTAGTCGAGGGGCTCTCCAATACATATAAAAGACATTACAATACAATACAATATATATACATAACACACTGGACGTTACAGCATCTATATCAGATTACACAATTTATATGAACTTGATGTGTTTGATCACTTAAAGCGCCCACTCTCAATAATAAAGTGTTGAAATGCTTTGAATATGTTTACGTTTTCGTCAGCTTTAACATCATTGCAACCTTTCAAGACAATGTTTACAAATAAAATTGGATCAAGATGAGGAAGTACAGAGTGGTGGACACCGGGTGCAATGATATCTCGGATTGCTTTCAGCAGCTTATTTCGTGGGGCAGATAGAGAGGACATTTTAATATATAATGTTGTGGTGTTTCTATGTCGCCACACAAACACTCAGCAGTTTCTGAGCAGCCTACACGATGGTGTTGGGAATTTAGGCTTGACATATTTAACCGTAGGCGTGTGTGATGTATTGAAATTCTCCTATCGATGGACGTATAATAGAATTTGGGAGCGTTGCTGGTCTGGAACATAGATTTAACTTTATTTTTAAATATACTTAAGGATTCTGAGTTTCTCGTATGGATATCTATTCCATTCCAGTAACGTGCGGTAGATGGAAAAAATGAATTTTTAAAGGCAGATGTCCTACATATAGGGAATCGTAAACTGTTTGACTGTCTAGTGTTGTAAGCACAGGTGCGTGATACTAAATCTGGACAGTGGGAATGCAGGTAGTCAGGCACAAGTTGATTTACTATTTTGTACATATGAATGAGTTTGTGCCATTTTCGACGAGTTTGCAGGGTTTCCCAGCCAATTTCAGAGAGAGTTTTTTGACAGTTAGATTGTGGAAGGGCACCAGTGCATACACGGGCAGCGTCTAGCTGTACACTTTCGAGACGATCA
>OZ024913.1:80553413-80648413 GCA_964017125.1 Flabesymbios commensalis
CAAAATAGATTGATAGAATACTTTATGCAGAGTGATGTAAAGGACATTAAATATGTACTAGATATGTAATTCGTCTCTCGTCATAATAGCTGTCTGGGCTTCTCGCTTGCGGACTACTTGACTGTGTTTATAGTTTTGGTAGCAGTAGGATGCCTAATAACACAGGTATTCAACTAATTGGAACACGTTCCTGATAGCCCGGCCAACACAATAAATGTACCCGAGGTTGGCCCATAGTGGTAGGTGGCGGGATAACATTAGGCCACTGCTGCCAGCATTGAGTGAATGTGTTGTGTTGGCCGGTACTTTCCCTATCAGTGTGTATGTCGTAAAACCCATAGCACTTCGTGATATCCATGGACTATCAGTTCCCAGCAAACACAACACTTTGATACTGGACTGCTTCAATGATCTAGCTTTAGCCTTTACAGCCGTCGACGCTGAAATATTTTTGTAAAAAAATGGAGACCAAAGGTTTTTTTAATTTGGAAATCATCATAAATGTCGTAGTTCATTTGAGTTCTGTGAAACGCAGTGACGTCACTCGGTGAAAACAAGGTTATGTAACACCCCCTCCCCGATACTTCATTCGGTGAAACGCAGTGACGTCACTCAGTGAAAATAAGGTTATATAAGAACCCTCCACCATACTTCATTGTATTAGCCAGCTCGGTGAAAACAAAGGAGGTCGAGGTCATCGAGTTTCACAGAATACCTATTATGTGTCTAATGCCGTTATATATTTTTAATTATTTCAGCACAGCTTTAGACGCCAGAATTTGACGTAAATCAGACGTCAGATTCCGACGTATATTGGACGTTAGATTCTGACGTCTGAAGTGGACCCCCGCGATGACATGGTTTTAACTTATTATATTTGTGTTTGATATCTTCAAGGATTATTGTTTGACCAGCGTATCTGACGTTGTTTCAATTTTAATCCAGCACTCACTCCGAATCTCGTAGGCTATTTGTCGGGATTTTACTTTTCTTTTAATGGCTGCACGTCCTAATGACCCACGACAGGAGACAGGAAGTGCATGTCAGGCCGTAATGCATCGTGGGTATCACCTGGCAGTAACACGTGATATTAGTAACATTATCTTGCGTGAAATCCCGAGAGAATTCTTGGATACTGAGGGAGTTTCCAGTCGTCTTCTTTCGTCTGGCTGACACCGATGCAGGCATCATTTGGGGATTGTGAGTCTTTTGGCTGATACAGATGCAGGCATCATTGGGAGATTGTGATAGTCTGTGCTCCGTCTATTTATTAATGAAAATAACAAAGAATAGCTTGAATTAGCCAACGTGATTATAAGCATATATATAGGAACTGTAATTTAATATAAGATTATTTAAAAGTGCTCGATTAAATACTACTCAGTTTTTTATTTTTCCCTTTATCATTGTGTAGTCGTACTGAAAAAAATGTATCAAGTTGTTTAATTTTATTAATTTAGACCTGTTAATAATGTATATTTCCTATATATAGTACCCTTTAAACGCCGGTCCCGAATATATTCGGATTTTCGTTTTTCCTTACCACATTATGTACCGCATTTTAAACATATTAAGGATAAAATGTGACATGAAATCAGCAAGATTTGAAAATAGTTGACCTTTATTTTGTCAAATCTGAATAATTTTAACTCACTTGAAGTTGTGGGTCGCGTCAGCGAGACACAACTTCAAGTGAGTGAAAATTCCAATTGAATAATTTGGTGGGTAAAGGGTTTATCTCTGATCTCGGGTCTGTGCCCCAAAGCTACCTGTGGTGTCTCGCTTGTGCACATATATAAACATGTGAATATATTCGTCCTGAAATATCTTTCTGAAATCATCATAAATGTCTTAGCTGGCTATTTCTGCCTCATCTACGGCTATTATGAATATATTACTCTTTCAGTGCAGTGATCGACTTTAGACGTCAGAATCTGACGTCTATTGACGATAGCCACACATGCCTTGTTATCATGCTTCAAATTGGGCTGGTGTCCTTGCGACCAACGCTCAAAGGTGACCTCCTGTTACGCTCTGAATGACATTCTGCACCGATGCGCCAATTATTATGGATAATAGATGCATTGTGAGCCGAGATATAAAGTCACGTGGAAACAATTACTTGCTCGATCATGGCGAAAACGTACCCATTCAACAAGTAAATTATTAACCGTTATGCTCAAATTTGGTATGTTGTATGCTATGCTGTTTTGACTTAATGCAGCTAAATATACAATAAAACAATACAATAAAATCTATAACATTCTAGCGAAAGTTGTAACAACTAAGTTTAATCTGCTTTTGCTTGTATTTAGCTAACAAAATCAAATTTCGAAATTATTTTTTAAATGTTCGTGACCAATAATGTGTCGCTTATAAGTCACCATTATATTTTATTCTCTCTTTCTCATTTACATTTTCTTCATTGGATGACATTTAAGTACTTTGGTACAAAAATTAGATTATATGTATTTAGTATAGCGTCATGAGTTATATAATCAGTTATATTTGGATATTCTCACTAAATCCAGAAATTTGTCATCAAACTACTTTATCCATAATATTCTTAATGCTGTCCACGACAATAAAGTACGGTTTGTGTCAGATATTAATACTCAAACAGAAATTAGGTATTCTAAATATTAATTAGAGAGTTCTTGCAAATACAATTTTAACCCTTCCAGTGCGGGGACCGACTTTAGACGTCAGAATCTGATATACTTACTTCTTTCTTTTTCATTCAATTTGAATTGAGATTGAAAGCACATCTAATAAAAATAGAAACAAATAGAAAATCACGATGAAATCTTTTTGAATAAAATATGGTGACCAAAGGTTTTTTCCACATCATAAATGTCTTGGTTAGCTCTTTGTGCTTCATTTGAATAAGATAAGATAATTTTTTTTTAATTTTTGATCGACATGGTACAGTTACCCATAAAAACATTAGCCTGAGGTTATTCAACCGATCTATTGTACTAAACTTCAAAAAAAGATTAACAACAATAATATCACATAGTATGCATCACAAGTTTAACTTGTCATAAAGGATGAAAATTAGAATTAGTCTATATATTTTCAGCCATTCAAGCAATTATATACGATTTTTCCTTGTGTTCATTTAAAATACCACCTTCTCTTTATTATTATATATGTTAGTATCACATTATAGTCAAATGATCAATTACTACACTGTTGTGTATATATACATCATAGCACAATGGTTTTATTACCGAGTTAGGAGTATCAATTAAATACCACAGTTACATTATAAAAAAAAAAAATTATTGATGTCCTGCTTTGATGTATAAATATAATAGGGAAAAAAACAGAATAAATTTCTCTAGAATATTAAAAAAAAATAGTTTAAAATAGCAAGATAAAAAAATAATCTATGTAATGTAATGTCGCTAACAGTTTTCACATTTGTGCTGGTTTCATGTATGCGTGACCATTTTTTTTATCTGTAACTTGAAGTTTTGCAGAGAGGTAGCATTGCGTGTGCATTCAGGTAGAGTATTCCAGATTCTAGGGGCCATATAAGCAAATTAATTTAGAACATGCCTTGTTGATTTTAATATTTTATTAATGATGTATTGGTTTTATTAGTTCTTCCAAATAGGTAGGAGCCAGATTGTTTTTAATTGTATATGTCTGAATAGCTACGTTTCTTTCCCTCCCTTAAACAAAACCCAGCCCTCTCTCCCAATTTTGGAAATGACCCAATATGAAACAGCGAAATATTGCCATTGTGTGGTTGACAGTGATATATGGTGACATTCTTTTTAAGGTATTCAAATAGTTGCTAATTTTTTTTACAGATGTGTTGTGTGTATATCATAATTTATAGTTTTATATAGATTGACTCCAACTCTGCAACTAATGTCATGTCATCATTTTCGGTTTTTATATTTCACGTCTGCGGATTCCAGAAAAATTGCATGGAATTTGTCAGGGTTTGCCCGCACTTCATTTGAAACGTTCTACTGTCATTATAAATGTTCATTTTTTTCAGTGCGGGGATCGACTTTAGACGTCAGAATAGTCAGATTCTGACGCCTATAGTCGTCGGTCACCAGCAAACACGACAGGCTATACCAATGCTGGTCTACTGTTGGCCCAACGTCGTAGACGTGTCGTGTTTGATCGCTCCAGACAACCACAGATAACAATGACAACATTGGCACAATGCTGGGACTGGACTGGCTTTTGTGTAACATTTACTCTCAAAACAATTGTGTCAATATGGTAGATAAATGAGGTAAACGTGTGTAAATATTAAATGGATAACAAAACAGAATAAGTCAGCACTCAAAGAGTTAATAGCGTTGTCCTCAGAATACTTATTACGTGACAGTTTTCATCCCAAACTCTGCTATTTTCTGTCAACATGTGATCGTTAAATCAAATACGTACCGACAATGGCTGTGAACACGACGACCTCTGACATAATGACATAATCACCAAGGTGACACAGTACATCTCGTTACTTCACGGTCACGACCAGGCGCTGGTGTGAGGAGTTTGACCTTGTTTGGGAGATGTCTATTTTTCATAAATAATATTACTTTATTCATTTGAAGCTGGAAATTAGCTTCAAATTAATGAAAAAGGCTCATAAACAAGGCAGCAGCACAAGTGTTAATATTACATGCTGTGGAGAGTTTGTGCTGAGTTTGTCCCTCGCTCTCATGGTTTCCAGGTTTCAGAGAAAAAAACGTTTATTATTCATGATTAATAGACCATATACATTTATATTGTGAATGAGTCAATTTCAAAATACACATAGGCCTACATGTAGGCAGAAATGCATGCATTTCTGATGTAGGTCTATAACAGTTTTGCAGTTAATCGGGCGTATACTGAATGAATGAATGAATGAATAAATGAATGAATGAATGAATGAATGAATGAATGAATGAATGAATGAATGAATGAATGAATGAATGAATGAATGAACGAATGATATAATGAATGAATAAATGAATGAATGAATGAATGAATGAAAGAATGAATGAATGAATGAATGAATGAATGAATGAATGAATGAATAAATGAATGAATGAATGAATGAATGAATGAATGAATGAATGAATGAATGAATAATTGAATGAATGAATGAATGAATGAATGAATGAATGTACAAATGAATGCACGAATGAATGAATAATTGAATAAATGAATGAATGAATGAATGAATAAATAAATGAATGAATACATGAATGAATGAATGAATGAATGAATGAATGAATGAATGAATGAATGAATGAATGAATGAATGAATGAATGAATGAATAAACGTACTTTTGTTTGCTTACTTTTCCTGTTCCTATTATTTTTTTATATTTGTCACTCTGATTGGAAACATCGTTTATCAATCACCAACAACGAGGATATTTTAAAACGGAGATACAGCGTTTAGTCGTCAAAGGGTCAACACTAATATTATCGTTGTTCCCAATTAAAGTGTAAAAGGTCAGCAATGAAAACATTCGTGCAACACAATTCTGGTATTTCAAATTAATTTGCAATAAGTAATTAAAAATGACGCTTTAAATAGGAAATATTGGTAAAGACTATTTCGTTCTTAATTGATCACATAATTATTGGAAATGATCAGAGTTATATTATACAAAATAAATTGAGCACATCACCCCAGTCATCAAGAGCAGACATGCCACTTAGTGCATGAAATCTCGTCTCGTCCACGGACTGGCGATATAGGAGGGGCGCATCTGTAACATGCCGCCTCTAATTGGACCAACACTGCCGTGGACAAAGCTGGGAATGAAATGAATGGAGTTTTAACCCACCTTTGTGCACATAAAGGCTAAACTGGGCCAGGAGAACCTTTCGAGAATAGTATGATGAGTGAGATGACACTGCCCTCCAGTTACAGGTTTCGAAATTCGAGCACTGACGGTCACAGTTCGAGCACGCTACCTCTCGGTCACGGAGGCTCCCCACAATGTTGAATTATTACGAGTGAGCGGGGAAGAAGCATTTTGTTTTGTTTTCAACTTAAAGGCCAGAGCGGGGCTCGAACCCGCGATCAACTTTCCAAGCAGGCAGCTTTAACCACTCCACCAGGGACACCGCCTGATGTGGAAATAACTGGCCAGGGCATGTGATATTAACACTTGTGCTGCAGAATTATTTGTGAGTAGTTTTCATTCATTTGAAGCTGGAATTGCTAACGCAAATTCCAGCTTTAAATGAATGAAAAATAATATCATTTATGAAAAATAGACATTTCCTAAACTGAATTATTTTATTAACTGAGCATCTAGCACAAGATGCGTTACACATTTTGGTGATAGTTTCCTTAGTCTGAAATTTGCTAAAAACATATAATATATACGGTCTTAGAAGCACAAGGGTTTATCAGCCTAGAACCAACCAAAATATGGACGTTGAACTTAGATTTCGAGCCAATGGCACTGAAACTACTACTAAATGTAGCTTGTGGTCTCTCAGATTACCAGTTAATCAAATACCGTTAGGAAATATCCATACTTCAGAAAATAAAGTTTTTTCGCTATTTAAAGCTGGAAATTGTGCTGACAATTCTGGCGTCAAATAAATAAATGATAGCTAAATCAAGTACCAGCTTCAAATGACGTAAAATATTCTTTTCAGAAAATTAAGACTGATTTAAATTAGACCTATTTTATGAACTGATCAATCACCTACATGTAAGCCTACCAGGAAATATGTTAATAATGTCAGTGGCACTTGAAACTCACTTGAAACCGCACATAATACTGGTATGGCATTGTATTGGTTAAACATAAGACATGGAAAACTAATAGTCCATGGTCCCATCGTGGAATCCCCCCCCCCTCCCCATCCAGAGAAATTTTTGTAGACACCGATTTAAATTATTGTCAGAGCACCTCAAACACACGTACCTTCAGTTACACCTAAATACCGCTAAACATCATACATAGAATTGATTGTTATCATTCTATTGTTTATTTTACATAGTAGCTATTTTATCTCCGGTTTTGCTGCGGGAAACATCTGTCTCCATATCTTGTTAATGCAATTTATTTATATTTTAAGTAGTCATCATTTCCATTGGCAAAATATCCGGTGTTTTATTATGGCACTTAAGATTTCAATTCTGTATGTAATAACATGTATACTCACGTGTGATTTTACCAAGCAACCATATTGTATATACATGTGCATATTTTATTATGAGAAATAAGTCTGTAAAGTTTATAGAGATTTTTTGCCAATAAAATATCGATCTATTTTATGTTGGAAACAAACAAATATGATCTACTGTATTACATTGTTAGCATCAGCATCAACACAAGAAACAAAAGATAATGATAATCTACTAGCCGCTTAAAACTGCTAAAAGAGAGAGATCAGATACATCTGATAAATAGACAAGTTAAATGTCTATGTACACAATGAAAACCTTGGAATCTTGTCAAAATTATTGAAAGTTAATTTTGTATCCGGCGTGACAGGCATGCAGCGTTAACAAGGATCCCAGGCACTATTACGGAGTGTTACACAATACACGCGAATATACTAAGTGTTGATGTCACGTCGTGTAGGTGTTACTTCATTTCATGTTCATTTGAATTCCCCGCACGTCCTGTTTGTCTGTTGACAGCGGTGTCCCCAGGGTCTGACACTGGCGCCACCTATACGTGTCACTGTGGATCAGGCTCAATAAGTTCATCAGGCGGCAGAGAAGACGGCTCCAGGACATTTCGCACCATAGACGTTTCGCCCCCAAGACGTTTCGCACCCACCTTCAAGACGTTTCGCCCCCGTCGCCGTGACGACTTGTCCCAGTTTAAGACGTTTCGCCCCCCTGTGAGACGTTTCGCACCCACGGAAGACGTTTCGCCCCCTATGTGAGACGTTTCGCCCCCTATGTGAGAAGTTCCGCCCCCTATTGAGATGTTTCGCCCCCTATTGAGACGTTCCGCCCCCTATTGAGACGTTTCGCCCCCTAGGGAAGACGTTTCGCCCCCTGGGAAAGACTCTAAATTAAGACATTTCGAACCCTTATGTGAGACGTTTCGCCCTCATTCCTAAAAGATGTTTCGCCCCCATTCTTATAGGACATTCGCACCCTAGGCAAGTCGTTTTGCCCCCGTTCTCATAGGACGTTTCGCACCCTAGAGAAGACTTTTCGCCCCCGTCCTTATAGGACGTTTCGCACCACAGAGAAGACGTTTCGCTCCCTCCTCAAATTAAGATACCTAGCCCCTATATTTTTGAAAATAAATAATCAGCCTTTAAATTTATGTACGATAATGTAATACAACTTACAATATTGCATTAAATTATTTATGTTCCAAGTTTAGGTCGGCGATCAGATCGATAGCACAATTAATTAAGGTAGCTGAATCAAGGAATGAAAACGGTAAGTGATAGTAAAATGCATGAACAACAAGGTAGCATAAATGGGCACACACACACATGTCTTTCCTAATAATAAATGGGACGTCAATCTTCACAATTGTATGCTGTTTTATGATTAGGGTGCGAAACGTCTTTCTTAAAATGAATATCATGCTGATTTATGAATAGCAAGCGAAACGTCTTTCCTAATTATGAAAAGGGTGCGAAACGTCTTTCCAAATTCTGATTATAGGGGGCGAAACGTCTTTCTGATTAGGGGGCTAAACGTCTTTCCAAAATATGAAGAGGTGGCGAAACGTCTTTCCTAAATATGATTCGTGGGCGAAACATCTTTCTGAAATATGGTCTGGGTGCGAAACGTCTTTCTGAAATATGTTTTGGGTGCGAAACGTCTTTCTGAAATATGGTTTGGGTGCAAAATGTCTTTCTGAAATATGTTTTGGGTGCGAAACGTCTTTCTGAAATATGGTTTGAGTGCAAAATGTCTTTCTGAAATATGGTTTGGGTGCGAAACGTCTTTCTGAAATATGGTTTGAGTGCGAAACGTCTTTCTGAAATATGGTTTGGGTGCGAAACGTCTTCCTGAACTATGAAGACGGGGGCGAAACGTCTTTCCTATTTATGGGGAGGGGGCGAAACGTCTTTCCTAAGTATGAGTTGGGGGCGAAACGTCTCACTAAAAAATGGTGCGAACTGACTATGGGGCGAGAAGTCTGTGTACCGAGAAGACCTTAAAGCGCTGAAATACCCGTGTATGGAAACCAAAGGGATTTTTGATTTGACAACTGAGGGTCAAATTTGGCTCGGGGTCAAAGGCGACCGGAACCCTATCAACGTTTTTTAAATCGATCGGATGACAGTGTTTCAGATCTGAAAAAAAAACCTGTAGATTAGTTGATCTCTTTAGTTTGTGTCCCTATCATCGTTGGTTACACTAACAACAGGTGCAATTAACAGTCACGCTTAATTACAATGTTTGTTTTAAAAACTTGTGGGAGGGCTGGGTTAGGCTATATATAGCTGCATAACATTTACACCATCACTTGTTTCCAAGGACATCAACAAAACCTTTGAATGCACGAAATGGACCCCCACTGCATTTTGTAGTATAATTATATCACCTTGCAGGAACAATACTCAAATTTAATAGTTTTGATCTTTGCTATTATTTTTCCATAATTCAGGCTTAACAGGTCAAAATAAATGTCAGTAATGAATTTTCAACAAATACAGCTGGGAACAAATGTAATACTTCAATTGCGTCTTAACTGTGAATTCTACTTTTTTGCACTATTTGATAAGTCAATGTCATCTTCAAGGTCAAAAAGGCAATTTCAATTAAAAAAAATTAAGTATGATGTCCAACAAATACAAATAGGAACCAGTTTAAACCATCTTATTAATGTTTTTTTAAGAACAATTTGCTGCCGACAATGATACACATCCTATCAAAATATGTTGTATTGATTTATTTGTTACTTGACACGTGCTTCGATCATAAACACATGCAGTTTCTGTTAAACACACTTTTATGCGACTGTTTTATGCCTCGTGTTTCAACATCTGTGTTGTCTAACCAATAACGAATAACGATGTTTGCTTGACCGAAAATACCATTTATGGCAGTCATGTATTAAAAAATGCTGAACTTTTAGTAGCAAAGCTGACTTAATGTTTGGGCCTTGATCACACACACGCAAATTATTAACCCAAATAAAGGTAGAACGATGTGAAATAATGAAATAAAAATATGTATATATCATTTTTATGTGAATAAAACCATCACATTTATTGCTCATATGATTTCATGTATTACTAATTAAAAATAATCTTGGTATTGCGGCAAAAAACGCACTTACATTTAATGAAGAACCTGAAAGTAATTGATATCGTGCTGGTAATTCCGGCTCCAATAAGGCAAAAAAAGCCAGCCATTATGTTTTTCTTATCTGTCATTGTTTTGCAACCATCACTGTCATTTTACCTCCTAGTGAACATGAGCCAATGTCGTCAGAATCTGACATACTAAAGTCGGTCCCCGCGCTGAAGGAAGTACAGAAATTATAATGGCTGTAGAGCCATGTAGGTATTCAAATGAGTCGGAACGATCTGACTAAGATATGTATAATGCTTTGAAATTGACAAAAAATATCCAAAGTTAAAAAAACATTTCAGCGGTGTAAGCGTTAACCCTTTGAGTCCTCACGATGCATTAAAGCATCATTTTGCATCCCTGAAAACAGACCTAATTGTCCAATCACTAAGGTTTTCAGAACGAAAATTTCCATGAAACTGGTTTACCAAAACATGGCAATTTTCTGTAATTTTTAAATCGTATCAAATCATCTTCATGCACTACAAGTCAAGAATTGCGACAGCAATTCGCGGCTTGTAGTGGATGAAGATGACAATGGTAAATTCAGGCCTGAAAGGGTTAAGCCAACATTGACTGAATGTTTGTTGGGGTACTTCTGTTCTATTTCACATTGTGGGCGGGGGCCCTAGGGTAGTGGTTAGCACCGCTGCCTTTCACGCCAGAGTCCGGGGTTCGGTTCCCGGTCTCGGCGGTTTGAAAGAAACAAAATTGTTTCTTCCCCATCCACGTGTGAAAGTTAGTATTGTGGGGAGCCTCCGTGACCGAGAGGTAGCGTGCTCGGCCTCAGGCCGCCAGGGCTCGAATTTCGAATCCTGTGTCTGGAGGACAGTGTCATCTCAATCATCTCACCATCCTCAGGAGGTTCTCCTGGCCCAGTTTAACCTATATGTGCACAAAGGTGGCCTAAAGCCCGATTCATTTCATTTCATTTCACATTGTCTGCAACAGATCATAATCTGTCATAACGCTGTCACATTGAATATATGCACTATGTGAAGAAGAAAAAAAGCCAATGCAATTTTAAACATTGATTAAATGTACGTGCCGTAGATGGGGAATGTTCTCTGTCAAGCAAACAGTCTGACAGGGAAAGAAAGAGGAAAGTAATTAGAAAGGAAGGGGGGAAAGGAGAAAATGAAGGAAGGAAAAGAGGAAGGAATTTAGGAAAAAAGCAAGTGAGGAAGGACATGAGGGAGACAAATATAAATGAAAGAAGAAATGAGATATGGAAGCAAAGGAGAAGTAAGGACCGGGGGGAAGGATGAACGAAGAATGAGAGAAGACTGAAACAAATGTTAATATGGAAGACGAAAAAAATTAGCAAGAAAATAGTTGGAATTTATTTTTTTGAAATAAACTTAAACACACGTTTTTTTGGAAATGCGTTGCCTGAATCTAATGCGCGCGCTCATCTAAAACAGAGAAAAAACCCATAGTAGCCTAAGACTGCGACCATCTTTCATCCCATATAGATACTTAGTACTATGGACAATAAGTACTATGTCCTACAGCACTATCAGACAAATGTTTTATTGACATATATATCAGAGTCAGAGTCAAAATCGTGACATACCAACTAAATTACCATATGACGCATCTTTCACCAAGTTATGGAGCCTCCCTTTAGCTCTGATACAAGGCTACACAGGACAATCAGTAATTGTGCATGCATGATTTGTGCATATTTTACCAGGAAGTGTGCATACCAGCATTGATCGTAAAACTGGCCATTTGTCTTGATTTACTAGTATGTTTTGCCAACAGATTGACAGATCAATACAAGTGTACTACAACATGTTTGATTACTGAACCCTTTTGGCATAGACGACATAATCTAAATCGATCACAGCACTGAAAGAATTAAAAACATTGTTATGGCCGTAGACCCAGATTCAAATGAAGGATGAAGAACTAAGTAAGATATGTATGGGAATGATGATTTCAAATTGAAACAAGCCCTTTTGTTTATGCAGAATATTTCAGCGTTGTACGGGTTAAAATGCCTGAGACTTTCTGTCGCATCCAATACCAAGACAGGGGTTCTGGTGTGTGCTGGTGGTCAGCTCTAATCACACCATAACTTGTGGGTGGGGACCATTGGTGACCAAGTGGCGTGCTCGGACTCAGACCACCTGTCTTTAATTGTGGATCAGTGTCATCTGATTTATCTGTCATCTCAACAGCCCACTTTATATTGTATGGATACAAAATTCGTCTATCCGCCTACTAATTATCCGCCCATACGCACAATACAATCCATCAATAGACATACATCTAACCATCCATTCATCCATCTATCCTTTCATTCATTCATTCATTCATTCATTCATTCTCTATTCATTCATTCATTCATTCATTCATTCATTCATTCATTCATTCATTCATTCATTCATTCATTCATTTATTCTTTCATTCATTCATTCATTTATTCATTCATTCATTCATTCATTCATTATCTATTCATTCATTCATTCATTTATTCACTTATTCATTCTATAGTATAAGACTATTCACTGATATAATTAATGTGCTATATGTAAAGGATATGTTTTGAAATGTTTACTATTATTGTCATTGGCGTTCATGCTTTGCCGTAATATGTTTATCGTGTAATGTGTTCATTACAAGGTGGTATGTAGGTTAGCGATTGTTCCAAATAATGTGTATTACGTGTATTGTTTATTTGCATCTTACAATAATTTTTATCACTGATTAAGCAAATACAGCCTTTTGGCTTTGCCTCGATATGTTCTCACGTGACTAGCTTACACAGATAGTCTGTTGTTCTGTTGGGGTCCCAGAGGAACTCAGTCATTCCGTGCAGATCACAATCTTCTTCCTCAAGGTCGGCGATAGAAATACCCCAGGGATGACATCTTAGTGTAAATGAAACTAGTTCGTCTGCACTGCTTCCCACTTTAAGACGCTGACCAATGGCGGATTTGGAATTGACAATAATTCCACCATAGCTTATATGCTTTAGAGGGGTCCGGGGGCATGCTCCCCCAGACAATTTAGAAATCTAAGGCTTCAAATGGTGCATTCTAGAGCATATTTCGTCCCAAATATGATCGTTTTTTGTTTTTGTGACCCTGTGCCCCCCTCTGGATATCAAGGAGGAACAAGTGTTTAATTGTTATGCCCCCACCACTTTGGGTCGCCCTGTGCGCATCTGTAAATGATAGGACTAGGGTGGCCAAAAGTAGTTTCAAATAGCCCAATGTGGTTCAATTAGGCAGAAATTGCCTTTAGATTTTTGGGGCAACCTTGGGTATGTGTAAGTGATAGGTATATATGGTGACCAAATATGATATCAGTTAGCCCAATGTGGTCCAATTATTGGTGAAAAACGGTGTTAAGCTGCCTTTAAATGGCAAGAGCAACCTTGGGCCACCCTGTGGGCGTGTGCAAATGATAGACCTATAGGGGTGACCAAATGTAATCTCAGTTAGCTCAATATTGCCAAATTAGTCATAAATACGTTCTTGGTGAAAGACGATGTTAAACTGAGTTTAAATGGCTTAGGTCACCTTGGATATCTGTCGAAATCTGGAAATATTAAGGCTGTGGAGGCCAAAAGATATTTAAAATAGCACAAAGTAGCCCATTTTGGAAGAAATAATGTAATGATAAAAAAACGGGGCTAAACTTCCTTTAAATGGCTAGGGCCACTTTGGGCTATATTAGGGCCACTTTGGGCCAGATTAGGCCACCTTGTGAACTAAATGATGGGCCTACTGTAGCCCAAAATGATTCCAGTTACCGAACGTGGCCAAATGGGGCTTAAGTGAGTTAATAGTGAAAACGGTATTAAATTGAGGCATTCACCATTCACCATTAAGGCATCTCTAGGTGATGGGATATGAATTTTCTACGGTGGCCAAATTTTTTATGTTGATTTTTGAAAGTCTAATCTGAGCGTTGAATGTCAAATAATAACCAGTTTCACTTACTACTGAAAAACACTCGATAACAAGCTTAATCTGGGAAACAAAAACTGTATATATCTGCTGCATCTTTATGTGAGTAAAAACGGATCTGCTCCCAGAATGCACTCTTTCTAAAATGGTCCACCCTTTCAGTTTGGAGACCGTCTTTATACTTATGAATCTGACGTCTGTAAAGCTTATATAAATAAAATGTATATATACATAGGTATTCAAAGGAATCATATGACGATAGATAATGTTATAATCGCCACATGAGGGTAGGGTAATTGCAATAAAATACAAACAAACCAGTCGGCCTGAATGGTCATTATCTTAAATAAGATGGTAACTAAGTAGTGCTATAGCAGGAGCTCAAAATAACTATGGGTCTAATTATACCATAACATTAAGAATACCATGTCATTAACCCTTTAACCGCCAGTGCCGCATATATTCGGGTTTTCATTTTTTCTTAGCACATTATCATATTTGCCAACCTTTTGATATAAAAAATCGGTAGGTTTTAAGATGGGTCACATTTTGGCCCGCAGAATGCGGCTCCTGGGTGCGCCGAAGGCTTGGTCAGCCTGCTATAATTTTGCAACCGTTGTTATCTAGTCATTTGGAAACAACCCTGAAAATTTCGCGAAATTCCATTGAGTATTTCAAAAGTTGGACCATTTGACATGTAACGCAATTCTGAGAATAAACCGGAACGGAAGTTAATGGGTTTATACATGTTATAGTGGAGCGTTATAAATAGACATTTACTACATGTCAAATGTAATGGTCGAACTTTTGAATTAAACAATATTTTTTTACAAAATTTTCAGGATCGATGCCAAATGACTAAAAAATAGGGTCTACAAAATTTTATGAAAATCGGTTGAGAATTGACTGACTGGATACCGAAAAGCTAACTTTCATTTTGGACCATCCTCCACCGTTGGACAGACTATAGGTGGGGGTCCGGGGATATTTTTTTAAATACATGTGCTCTATGTGCCATTTCCTGCATTCTAGCCATAGTTTCACCATTTATTTCGAGTGTTTTTTTTATGTAGTAACTGGGGTAGATTTACAGTTGTTTTTATATTTATGAGCTGATAATTTGAAATGCGGTAGGATAGGCCTATAAAATCGGTAGGCGGTAGATAGGCCGTGAAATTGGTAGCCTACCGCCAGAATCGGTAGGGTTGGCAGGTATGCATTATGTACCACCTTTTAAACATGCTAAAGATAAAATGTGACACCAATCAGCAATAGTTGAAAAAAGTTGACCTCCATTTTGTCAAATCTGAATAATTTTCACTCACTTGAAGTTGTGGATCGCGTCAGCGAGACACAACTTCAAGTGGGCGAAAATTCAGATTGAATATTTTAGCGGTTAAAGGGTTAGGGGTCGTAATCCGGCTCCTCGATCCGTGTCGTAATCCTGAGAATCCCCAAGATTCGTAATCGGGTCGTAATCCTGAGAATCCCCAATCTGTAATGGATTGTTCCTTGGCCCGAGACACACATCCGGGGAAAGTTTCATACCAACACCTTCGATGCTTTGTAATAGCCATGATATGTGTCAACTTCCCCAAGTCATGCCTCAAAATAACGCATTACCTTCTTTAGTTAGTTAGTTAGGGATCCCTAGCGCCCGAAGGGCGCTGAGAATGATTTTACGACAAATCAGAGTTAATCCGTAGAGTAAACTCCATGTAGCCGACCATTTTTGCCATTTAATGACTTGTTTTATGATGCTGGGGATAAAAAAATAAAAAAGGTAATAAGATAAAGATAATATTTTTCGCTAACGGGATTTCTATATCTATATGTCGGAATGGGTTGTGATGAGCTGGTATGGCACTAGCTATCTATGATCTCCTGAGCTGTATCAAGATAGTATTCTAATATATTTTTGGGCTTCTTTGAATGGTCAGCATAAGACATTTCTTTTATTAAATGATGCCTCTTGTGACCACTAAAAGTAGCTTATTCTAAAAACGTTGGATTTCGATTTCTAAGAGCGGCTAGACCTGCCAAAGTTGCATGATTTGCGGCTTCTAAACAGTTCAAAAGTGAATTTATGGTACATTGACTCATACTTTATAATTTATTTGTCCTTATGCTATATAGTGCAAGGGTTCATAATTTAGCGTCCGAAATATTTTGGGGCAAAAACCGTGGTTGAACAACTTCCTTTCAGTTGTTTAACTTCGGATTAAAAATCCCCATGACTTCAATATATGATTAATATTACCTGTTGTTTTCATACATTGAGGCCATCTAGCAGCCTAGGCTGTCGCTGTAAATACATTACTTGATGTCGAGCGTTGATCCAATGTTATGTTGACGTATTGTTGCAGTTTCAATTGTTTTGCATATAGTTTTCTTTGTAGTGTTCCATTAGTTTGTCTAAATAAGATGTTGTATCTCGCTTTTTGAATATTTCATTCAGATCTTTTTGTAGTTTGAATAGTTCCGAATTTTCTTCTATCGAGTGTATGAATTTATTGGATAATATCTGTTATCTTTCGCGGATGGGCTCAATACCTGCCATTTCATGTAGGTCTGTGATTCGAGTGTGTATCGGTTTTCTAAAAGCTATTCGTAATGCTTTATTTTGTACCTTTTGTAGTTTTTCTAAGTGAACTTGGGCCGCGGATAGCATAACTATCGCGCAATATTCTAGTACTGGTCTCACATATGTTTTGTAGATCCTTATTATTGTTTTTGGGTTGCATCCCCAGTCTGTACCACTCAGTGATTTTAAAAGGTTAATTCTTCTGTTTGATTTAGCAATGGCAATGTCGATATGTTGACCATAGTTCATTGTTTTTGTTATGGTGACCCCAAGTAGTTTAGCTTCTGCAACATGTTCTATTTCTTCACCAAAAAGTTTATTTTTATTTTGCCGTGTTTTCTTCCGTTTCTTTTAAAAATAATTAGTTGCGTCTTTTTGGGATTTAATTTTACTCTCCATTTTGAGCACCATGCTTCTAGGTCTTTTAATGTCTTCGATATTCTATATTGTACATATACATTATTTGGACCAAATGTCCACATGCCTAAGTCGTCTGCGAATTGTGAAATCTTTACTTGGTTATTAAGGGGATCAATAGGTAAGTCATTGACTTATATTAAAAAGAGTAGTGGGCTGAGGACCGTTCCGGCGTTTAACTGGACATTGTCTGAGACTTCGTCATTTATATTTACTGATATCGTTCTATTGGTGATAAATGAGGACATTAATCTAACTATTTTTCTGGGTAGGTCGCCCGTCATTAGTTGTGTCTTAAGCCATTGTGCCATACAGAGTTAAATGCTTTTTCTACATCGATGAACACAGCAGCGCCTACTCTATTTGCTTCGTGGGCTATTAAAGTGTCGTCTGTAAGTCTGAGTATATGTTACATCGCGCATCGTTTATTTCTGTATCCTAACTGCCAGATATTAAAGAATGATTTTTCTTCCAGTTCACCTCTGATCCTATTCGCCAGTATTTTTTCGAATAATTTACCTATGCAGCTCAATAAACTTATGGGTCTGTAATTTGTAGTTATTTTTGGGTCTTTATCGGGTTTTGGGATCATAATTCCCGTAGCCTGCTTCCATGCTTTTGGAAATGCCTCTGGTTTTACTTAGTTGGATTTTGATTTCCGCAATAGTTATTTCTCTCATTGTTGGACTATCATCGCCAATTTTTTTACTTTTTCATGATCTAATGTATTGAAGAGTTGGTGGTTTGAAGTGATTGCATCGTCTACTTCTTTTCTTAAATTTGTCGTTAAAAATGGGTCCCTTGTGGGTATTGTGGATTTTTCCTAGTGTTTTAGCAAACGCGTTTGCTTTTTCTTTATCATTTTCAGTTGATGTCCCATTTGAGTTAATTACAGGGTTATTGTTGGTCGTTTGGGATTTCTTACCACTAATTCTGTTGAACGTATTCCAGAGCATTCTACTATCTTTGGCATCGTCAAGGTCTTTTGTGTTTTTTTCGCCACCAGGTGTCCTTATCGTTTTTTACTGCTTTGGCGACTATTATTTTTAGTTGGTTGGCAAGTCTTTTATGTATCGGGTCTTGGGTTTTGTGCTATTCGTCTGATTTGTCTTTTTAATTTAATTAGTTTACTAGTCTCCCTGGATATGAAGAAATCCATATCTTTAACTTTACTTTTGGGACACGATTTATCTCATGCTGCCTTGATTATGTTTGCTAGGGTGTCACAGGCTACGTCTATCTCAGACGGCCATTCAGCTTCAGTCATAATTAGATTATTAATGATATATTTTTTTAAATCTGGACCAATCTGTTTTTTCGTGTTGGAGTATTTCTTTCTTATTTTGTCTGATTATTTTACAGTGTACAGGGAGGTGGTCGCTTCCTACGTCTAGACCAATTTCACATGTAGCCACTCTTGTCGCCATGCTGCGACTCACTATTGCCAAGTCTAGTATGTCACCTGGAGCGGTGGTATTTTTATAGAATGTTGGTGAATCGTCATTCATTACTAGTAAATTTAGTTCTTCTACAATGTTGAATAGATAATCTCCTTCTTTATTAGATTTTCTGCATTTAAAATATTCATGTTTTGAGTTGTAATCTCCCATAAAAATCGAATGCGGAAACCTATTTAGTATATGTTTAAAATTATCTATGTTTGGTTTTATATTTGGGGGATTATATATAGTGGCTAGAGCTATTTTGTGTTTCTCTGAGATGAACGAGCGCATTACCTTCTCAACAAAAACTTACGTTATATTAACACTTGTGATGCTTGAACTGTATTTAATACACGGTTTCAGGCATGTTTTAGATCAATAGAAATGTCACTAAATTTGATCAAATCGTTTATGATAGATGCTTAGTTAATCCGATAATGCAAAGATTTTGCCGTTTGAGATAGAAATACGTACGAGGAAAAGCATACTACATCGTTTGTACGGCGACCCCATCGAGCACTCGCCTAAAGCCGCGGGCTTGATGTGGTGGTGACTTGTGCTGAGATGAGCCCACTTCGCCTTTCCAACGATGCCTCTTGAATATATTATTGCGAGATAAACTGCAACAAATAGACTTCCTGAAAATTACGGAGCTATTAAAGAGATACCTGAAACAAAAAAAACTGGATAATATGTGGCCACAGATTGTAATATGTGGGAACAAAGTCGAAGCTGTACCCACATAATTCAACCCACAGATTCAAAGTTACCGCGTCAATCAATACATGGTAAATTGGGTATTTCTTGTTTTGTAAACATTGAGATGCCTGTCAGCCAGCCAGCCAGCATATCAGCCGGTATAACAGTTTCAGATTACCCTCCCCCCTGTTCAGGTCACCCCCGGGGGTGATCTGAAACTAGTTTCAAGTCACCCCCTCTAGTTTCAAATTACCCCCCCCCCTCAGTTTTACTGGTTAACTTTTAATGAGAACTCATTGTATTTCATTTTTTCATCACATGGCATTGGGATACTTTAATCTCCATATTTATAACCCTATGATCTCTAACACAACTAATCAACAACTATGCTAGCATATATAACCCTCTCTGGCAACTACACTCTAAACAATATAGGTTCTTTAAAAAAAACGCTTCGGGACTATTACCATGCAACCCCTGGAGAATCCTGCAAGGGTTCTCCAGGGGTTGCATGGTAAAAGTACTCAAGGGTTCCTTCTAAAGATCCTATTTTGTTTAGAGTGTAACTACACTTTACTCTCCATATAACCCTTGGATTTCTATGCCAACTAGTGTTAAAAAGTGTTCTCACGATGTCTGGAAACACTTTACATTGTGATCTCTAGAGTTGACTCACAAAAAATAATCTCGCGCTGTTTTTTATCATTTTCGTTATTAGGCCTATCTATCGATTTATCTATCGCAGATGTAACGTTGGTCACATTTCCGCACCTATTTTGAAGACTGGTACCAACTGTCTATTTTCGCGGGCCTATAGATATAAATATTTTCATTGATCAAAATTAAAAACAAAAAATACTCGCATAGCGGCCTACCCTGCCCGCATGCTTACATAATACCTGTCATCTATATATCAAACCAACTTGACGGCCCATAAAATGTAGAGCGCACAAGTTACAAACTGTAAGGTTAACCCTTTAACCGCTGATCCCGATTATATTCACTTCTTCATTTTTTTTATTAGCACATTAAATAGGCTTAATATCTTTTGAATATGTTAAGGATAAAACGTGACATCAAACAACAAGATTTCATAAAATCGTTGACCTACATTTTGCCTAATCTGAATAATTTTCAATAACTTGAAGTTGTGGATCGCGTCAGCGAGACACAACTTCAAGGGGGTGAAAATTCCATTAAATAATTTTGCGGTTAAAAGGTTAAATACCGACCTTGATTGGACCACTGTGACAAATACACCTGCCGCATTGTACCAAGTCAATGTGTACTCTTTTTCAATTTTTTTCAATCTAGGTCCAACAGTACTTAAAAGGTCCACAATTATTATATCTGGTGTGTAGACCCTATAGGCCTAAATGATGGTAAGGTAAATTAAAAGTGGAATTTTTTTTCAGTTTCAAAATACCGGGGGGTACTTTTGAACTGCTGAACCTAGTTTCAACGTACCCCCGGGGGGGGGGGGCGGGGGGGTAATCTGAAACTAGAGGAGGTAACTTGAAACTGCGCTCTTTCTAGTTTCAGCGTAGCAGTCAACCATTTGGAAAACTACCCCACCAGTCAGTCAGTCGGTCATTCTATTTGAAAATAACAGTTTGGCTGGGATTTAGTGTTATCTATTTTATCATCGACCGAGCAAAATAGTCTGTCGATCAATCAGTGAGTCAGTCAGGTGATCTAACATGATTTTAAATGGATCAGTTTCTTCCACCAGGTCATGGCCTATTTTAATTTTCCAGTGGAAAGTATCAACCTCTAGAATCAATTTAATTCTAGATTGCTTGCAAAGGACTAGAAAAGTGTATCATCGGTACTGGCTGATTAGATACTAATCCCAACGTGGCCGAAACAGAACCAAAAAACTGAAGTTTTCAGCCACAGACAGAGCCCAATCAAAACCTAGGGACTCTAGTTTGAACAAACATATCTAAGACTTGGCCTCGATTTATCAGGTTCACAATAAGTTGATTAGAATCAGTAACATTTCGGCAACATGATCGCATGCTGATCTCATTTATCGCAAAGTCGTTAAAAAGTTATGGCCATTTTTCAGACCTTGGGGTTGAGATCGCTCTCGTTCACCGCCATTTTGGAAAACGCAGATTTTCCCGGCTAAAAGGAATACAGCAATCCACGGCCTGTGTGGGATTGTCCACGGCTGACTAGATACTTGATCAGATTGTCTGGACCTGACCAGTCCATCTACATCGGCCCAGTGCTGTTTTAGTGTTAGGCCAGCGTCGTCGACGGTGGCTCAACATTAAAACAGCATTTTGTTGAATCATGTATTTTCTGCCTGTGAACACACCCACATCCAGAGGGCGGGGGCCCTAGGATAGTGGTTAGCACCGCTGCCTTTCACGCCAGAGTTCGGGGTTCGGTTCCCGGTCTCGGCGGTTTGAAAGAAACAAAAATGTTTCTTCCCCATCCATGTGTGAAAGTCAGTTATGTGGGGAGCCTCCGTGACCGAGAAGTAGCGTGCTCGGCCTCAGACCGCCAGGGCTCGAATTTCGAATCCTGTGTCTGGAGGACAGTGTCATCTCATTCATCTCATCATCCTCAGGAGGTTCTCCTGGCCCAGTTTAGCCTATATGTGCACAAAAGTGGCCTAAAGCCCGATTCATTTCATTTATTTCCCACATCCAGAGGAAACCGATATCTGGTTTGTCTGAGATGTTCTTCATCATAACTACGAACACATGGAACTGTTATTTGCGAATTTAGGATGCTATCAGTCAGTCAATCAATCAATAAGTCAGTCAGTCGGTCGGTCGGTCGGTCGGTCGGTCGGTCGGTCGGTCGGTCAGTCGGTCAGTGAGTCAGGCATCATTCAGTAAGTCAGTCAATCAGTAAGTCAGTCAATCAGCCAATCAGTCAGTCAGTCAGTCAGTCAGTCAGTCAGTCAATCAATCAATCAATCAATCAATCAATCAATCAAGAAATCAGTCAATCAATCAATCAATCAATCAATCAGTCAATTAATCAATCAATTAATCAGTCAATCAATCAGTCAGTCGGTCAGTCAGTCAGTCAGTTAGTCAGTCAGTCAGTCAATAAATCAGCCAATCAGTCAGTCAGTAAGTCAGTCACACTGACAATCAATCAACCTACGTGCGCAACATCATTTGATTTCAGATGTAGTTGTTGAGGTAATTAATGTTTGGTGAGTGATATTGACTGTGTCTGGATTAAATCATATAAATACCAGATCATAGTATTAATGAGAAGTTATATTAAAGCGACACAAACAAGCTAAATACGTTTTAAAACCAATATGTATTTTGGCTTCTTTATATGTTCATAATTTGTGAACATGTCCAGAGACTAGAATTGCAAGTATTTTTTTCAATTTTGCGTTGCTGTGGCAACGTAGCAAGTGTGCTGAAGGCCCCATTTATCAGTTATTCCTGTATTTCTTATTTTGGACATGCATGTCCGAAATTGAATTTCGTCCTTCTTTATCTTACTACTTTAAAGGGGAAAACCCCATTTCTCCACTTGTGCGTGTTATGATGTGAATGTTGATTTTCTCTTACGCCGTCGCTAACGTCCCTTAGGGTGCCCCACCAGTCCCTCTTGGGTTCCCTGAGCCATCTATCAATCGTGTGTTTTCTTATGCCTCCCATCTGGCATTCTGACATTCTCTTCCATGCTTTCTCCACATACATTTTCTCGTTAAGCATTTCACCGACACACTAATTCTTAGACACCGTCTCAACAACAATTGATGCTGACCCTACGCTGGCACAATGTTGTTACATGAGAATCCATCTGAGCAGACGGTAGAAGGTCATTACCTCCCAGCAAACACGAGACATTGAGCCATTGTTGGTTGAATGTTGGTCCACCAACATTCAACCAACAAAGGCTTGAACGACACAATCAGGCTAAAATCATAAAAAATCGGTGATTTTATTTTGGCTGTCCATAGACTAGAGCTGCATTTTTTTCTTTTTTGTGCTTTTTTGTTAAGCGAGATATAGAGACGAAATTCATGTAATATTTATTATGGACATGCATGTCCAAAATAAGAAATCTATCGACATGTTTACATCATATGGTCATATTAAGCTAATAATAATTAATATTATTTATAAATAATAAAATTACCGATTTGTTGATGATTTTAGCCTGATTGTGTAGCTTTAATGTATCGTGTTTGATGGGCTGTTAGATAATGTTGGGCAACAGTCTGCAACGCTTGACTAACAATATATTAAATTAGTGATTTGAATCTGTAAAGCGTGTCGTAATTTCCAGTTTTAAAGTAAGTGACAAATGCATCGATCTAGAAACGGTAGAGCATGTAGAAGGCTTCACGATCGATGTAATAGGGAGGAATCTCAATAGATCGACAATATGTAATTGCATAAGAAAAGGTTACACTATCGATCTGTCCTAGATTGAGCTGAACAGACACAATGATTTGTTTGACAGAGAAAATTAGATGGCTTCCGCTCCATTATAATACAGGGTTCCACTGTATATATCTATCCCAGATTGAGCTGAACTGGCAGTCACACACAATGCTTTGTTTTCTAGGGAGACTTAGATGGCTTCAGCTCCATTATCACCACGTCCAATGTGAGCCAACAAAATGATCAGACACGCCAGAGTTCATTCACCTTTATAACCAGATTACCTTGTCCCCAACACAAACATGGCTGGTGGTTGCACGCTGTCTGAATTAGTGTGACTTTATTAGCTCAGTTATGTGAAGATGGATCTACCAGGATTTTACAGTGTGTTGCTATGTGACACTTTGCGGCAGACGAGTCAAAATACTCTTCCGTGGACTGGGTGCGTAATTTTCTTTTTCAGGTTGTTTGCTACTATGTCAATGTACATGGTCTCCATCACATAGTTTATACACACATATTACAGCGTTGTAAGGGTCCAATCGAATATGACGTGGATGTTTTCCATGAGAGGGACATGGCGCAATGGTTAGAGCGTGGCTCTCTGCCGATGTCGCTGCCTGTCGTGCGGTTTAGAATCCCGCTTGGTGCAGGATTTTCAGAGAAATATAATGTTTCTCCCCTCTCAATCTTGGGACATTGTTTCAATGTTGTTTCCTTGGGCAAGGCACTTCACCGTCGAATGCTTCACTTGACTCAGGTGAAAATGAGTACCTGGAAGGACAGAGATGGCAATGTAAATGATAAGTTCACTGCGCCGAAATGGCTGCAGAACTGTATGCGCCCAGTGACTTGGGGGTGAAATGTAAAGTCAGGTCTTCAGACCTGATATCAGACTATAAACCTACACCTTTACCTAACATATTTTATAATGTAACCCATGTCTCTCCAGGCAAACACGAACCGCTGAATCGTTGTTAGTTTAGTGCTGGTCCATTGTCTGCGATGCTGGCCCAATGTGACCATGGTCACACCAACATTGGGTCAGAGTGTGCTTAACGTGTAACTGGTTGTTCAATTATCGAATCTGACTTGTCATCTTTGGATTCAGTTCCTTTGAACTAAGGCTGAGAAAGCTTTCAAGAGCTCCTTTGGTCTAATTATCATTATCCTGTGTGAGCGACGTGATAGGTAGAGCTCTGTCACGTGTCTGTCATGTGATGTGTAATCTGTCATCTTATTGGTCACCTGTTGCGGTCACGTGTCAGTCAGTTGATCTATCCACATTTGTGATTGCACAAAATAGGTTTTTTTGACAGGATATTTTAACTTCTAAAGCACCAAATTGAATAATTTTAATTTTCATCCACTTGACGTTGTGTCTCGTTGCTACAACCCACAACTTCAAGTGGGTGAAAATACTCATATTTGTTTAGAGGGACTGCCTCAGGCTAAAATCATAGAAAAATCAGTGATTTTATTTTGGTTGATTAATATGACCATAATTTTTGTGCTGCGCATTTACCAGTTGGGCTAGATATGGAGACGAAATTTCCGTATTTCGTATTTTTGCCATGGTTGTCCAAAATAAGAATTCAGAAATTTCGTCTCTATATCTCCCTAACTGGTAAATGCGCAGCACAAAAATTACAAAACTTTTGCAGTTCTAGTCTATGGACATGTTTACATCATATGGTCATATCAATTAGCCAAAATAAAATCACAGATTTGTTGATGATTTTAGCCTGAGCCAGTCCCTTTAATTTCACACCAAACATTTGCAAATCGGGACGTTTAGACACATTTCGTTCTCATTAATTGGTGATTTGAACATGTAAAACGGCTACTAAAAGGGATAAGAAACGGCTGTGGTCGGGCTTAGAGCTTAAAGGGTTACAATGGAACACAGGAAACACATGATTCCGACCCGATGTTGATCTAGTGCTGGGCCAGTGCCGTAGACGATGGGCTAACAACGCTGGGTCATTGCACCGTGTTTGCTGGGATAAAACTATTGTCATGTGATATTTTTTTCACCAACCTACATATGTCCTTAATTATTTATACCACTTCAAAATTCCAGACTGCTTATATCCTCCAACACAAATATGTTTTCGTACAAAATAGGGCTCAAGTGCTTTTGCAATTGCAGCTCCCTCCACCTGGAATTCACTGCCGGTTAAATTGAGAACTGCGAGTACAGTCACCTCATTTGAAAAAATGCTGAAAATTTTTCTTTTCGATTCGGCTTTTCCCCCTATTTCCTCGGAGATTCGGCGCCCAGTTAATGACTTACGCCTTGACTCTCGACATTGAGCTGGTTTCGATTTGGATTCTGCGCCTCTGAGCTCGCATCTCCGAGGATTTAGGCGCTATAGAAGTTACCGAATTGATTGATTGATTGATTTTTTGTGCAAATGTTACATGTCGCCCTCAGAGAGGGTGCGATTCTGCAGGACTTTTTATATATTGATTTTTTATATATTGCATTCCTGTTTTATTAATATTGGGATTTCTGTATATAACCTCTACAATAAAAATAACAAATAAAAAAAACAGCATTTCCAAGTTTGTGACAGCTTGGAGCTTTGTTGTGATCTGTAATCTGTAACATGATTGGCGGAGCACAGTCACAAACTTGTCACGTGGTGGGCAATCTATGAAATGATTGGCAGACTGAAGTCATGTTACAGCTAAAATTTTACAAATGACAATTCGACCTTATATATCTTTCTATTAAAACCTCTGATTATCAGAGGTTTTAATAGAAAGATACATAAAGTGAAACGTTGTTTTCATCAGCACTGACAGCGCGGGGATCGAATTTAGTCGTCAAAGTCTAACGTCTGTAGACGTCAGATTCTGATGACTAAACTCGATCCCCGTAGACGTTAGATTCTGACGACTAAAGTCGATCCCCGTATTGCAAGAGAAGAAATATTTCTAATGGTCGAAGACCCCTAATATAGGTATTCAAATAAATCGGAAAGAGCTAACTAAAACAGTTATGATGTTTTCAAAGTGAAAAACCCCCTTTGGTTGCGATGTATTTTTTACAAGTTAAGTCAGCGCATTAAGGGTTAAAGGTTAAAGCGACATTAAATCAGCCTGTTGTTTTGCTTGTTTTTTTTCAAAACATGTTTATTTATTCATGATTACAAACAGCTTTTGGGCCACAAAGTTGGTCTCCTGTGTATGAATAATGAATGAATAATGCATGGATCGGTGAATCAATAATCATGTTTCTGAAGAGAGTTTGAAGCAGCATGGCATATTGATTTATTTGCTGAATTTACCGGTGTTGGCTATAAAAGTAAGAATAGCGGAACATAGTTTGATATTTGTGGTTCTATCAATTTACATGAATTATCATATCTAATTTTTTCTTTTTTTGAAATAAATCTGGCAGTAAAAGTGTTTGTAACTGGGGTGAAAGGGTAATTCTAAAAAATGCACACTGTGAAAGAAAGTAGTGTTTTGGGAGATTCATGTAATAGATGACTGGCATTGCGTATGTTGTAGCATGCGGGAGAGATGCGTAGATTATCTGCATTATTTTTTTAAGCTCCATCGTTATTTAGATTAAGCTCCCTGATCATCTGCATTACCCTTTATAGACCTTGGGCCCACCTGTACCCCCCCCCCCCCCACCCCTGGGTACTTTTGTAGACCATATTATAGTAAACCTTATTATGTACCACGTTACTTTCAGGTGGTCTGCAGATTTTCTATGCATGGACAAGGTCACCAGTGGTCATCGAAGTAGGGTACCCTTGACCCTTAGGGTGGTAGAAAAATAAAGAGGTCGAAACCCAAGCCAAGTACTCATGGTGACATGGGTAGGTGTTGGGTTTCATAGGGGAGTTATCCCAAGGTCATGGTAAGGTCATCTGAAGGTCATAGCAAGGTCAGATCATCTCAAACCCTCCAACCCTTATGTTATCCCTGTAACCCCTCGGGGGTGATTTGGTGTAGGTCTGTGTTGGGATCTAGGTATGTTTCAAGCCATCATAGGCCTATATATTTAAAGTGAACGAAATGTTAGCAGAAACAACAAAAATAATTTATTTCCAACTGGTTTAAGCTGATTTGATCACGCTGTGACCTTGAAATGACCTTACCATGACCTTGGGATAACTCCCCTATGAAAACCAACCGTACTTGGGTTGGGTTTCGACCGAGTTATATGAAGTTATATGAAGTGCTGGCTCTACAATCTATACTCAACCATTTTGAGCTGATTTGACCTTGTTATGACCTTGAGATGACCTTACCAAGCCCTTGGAATAACTCCCCTATGAAACCCACGACCAACCCATGTCACCATGTGTACTTGGCTTGAGTTTCGACCTAGTTATATGACACACTCTTATACAACCCTAAGGGTAAAGGGTACCATACTTCGATGACCTCTGGTGACTTTGCCCATGCATAGAAAATCTGCAGACCACCTGAAAGTTACTTGGTACATAGTAAGGTTAAAACAAAATATGGTCTACAAAAATACCCGGGGGGGGGGGGGGAGGTTTTGACTTTCAGCCCATTGTCTATTAAGCTCAACTTGTTGGTATTTTATCACTGAAAATAATTATACAGTCCTACGAAAATAGGCAGTTTGACACCAGTCTTTAAAACAGATGGAAACATCGCCAACACACGTTGTATGTTAATCCTGAGAGTGTTGATTTGTCGCCGTTGTGCCTCGCTATACCCAACCACAACTTTAAGATTACTCATATTTGTTAAATATGAGACTTACACGTTTCCACTCCTGTTAAATAACCAAACGTTTTGTTTTGAAAACCCGTCGTTCGAAGACAAAACGATACAAATCACTACCGGTGGTGATTGGAGTTGAGATTTTTAACACCTTATTAATTGGACGAGTGCTGTATTTCTCCATGTTCATTCATTCATTCATTCATTCATTCATTCATTCATATACATGTATTTATCCATTCATTCTATAGTATTCTTCAACTAACTGTATTTTGCTTAATTATACTTGAAACTTTTTACATGGAAATACACTGCGCCCTACGGTAGCTGGGCTATCTTAATTAGATATTGTGCTAGTTTTAAAGCTGAAGTTACATGGCGAATTACACGACAATTCTCATTTTAAATTTAATTAACATGTTTTCGTGTTTTGGTTATTTAACATGTTTTCGTTTTTGGTGAAGGAAATTTTGCAAGCAATTCTGTTCTCAAATTAATGAAATATGCAAGACGATTAAGGGACAGATAAAGAGGCATGCATCGAATAATCTATATCAGATTATTAACAATAAAAACGAAAGTTAATTAAATCTTCGTGTTTTTCATATGTCTGAATTCCTTGTATTAATATTTTATGTCACTGTTAGATGCAATGCTAGTTATTAGGATTGTTAGCCACGTTTCCTATCCCAATAACCCTCAAGGCGCTGAAAGTTTTGTATGTAAACAATGGAGACCAAAGTTATCAATTTGAAACGATCTCCATTGTCTTAGTTAGCTCTTTCCACTTCATCAGAATACCTATGTTATGGGTTTACGGCCATGTAATTTGTTTAAATTCTTCAAGTGCTGGGATCGACTTTAGACATCAGAATCTGACGTCTATAGACGTCAGATTCCGACGTCTAATGTCGTTTACCACGCTGTAAGGATTAATTTTCATAAATATTTGATAACAGTTATGTCCCCGTGTCTGTAAACTACTTGATAAAATACTTGATAAAATACTTGATAAAATACTTCAAGAGTAACGACATTCGTCCACAAATTGCTTGTTACATATACTGAGATGGGGAGATACACATTGTGTAGAAGTCAACTGTATGATTGCGATATCAAAGTAAATTAAGGTGTATGTTATTTTTGCGACATCATAGTGAACTCAACGCTTGTGAAACGCTTGTGAAACCGTACACTAGTGACTTAAACGATATATTTTTATGGAAGAGCTATATGAGTTATTTTAAATAAACTGTTAAATACAATGTGTAGCTTGTTGTGACTATCTACGTCTGTAAGCAATACAATTGTTATCAAGACAAATAAAGTTAGAGTGAAATAGATGTTATAATAATTCAGGGCTAGTTGGATCTGTTATTAACCACAAAAAATCATAGTGCAATTTATCAGCGATGTCGTCTTTCTCTTAACGTAAATGTATTTTACAAGCCCCCCGAGAAAATAGATAACATTAAAATAACCAATGTTGACACCTCGAATATTTCAAGTATATTAATAAATACAAATTTAAATGCTCTACCACGAAATATATTAGTGACTTTATATAATTTATTATTTTGATCACATCTCAATTACTGTGAACTAGCATATTACGATTTTTTGTGCCAATGTTGTCCGAGTCCTGTCACGTGAAACTGATCAAATTGGGCAATTCACAAAGTTTATAATAGGGCAATGTATGTGATGCTGGTCAGCGTTGTGCAGACTCGCCATATTAATAAATGCTGTGAAGTATCGCATCGCAGAGAACAGAAAAAAACACATGTCACTAATTAGCGTTGGTTGAATATATGGGAAGTAGTTAAAGAAGACTCATTATGGTTTTGCTTAAGTAAGGTTGAAGGACGTATCTCAGTTAAATTATTCCCAATGTCTCACAGCATTTGGAAACTGCCAGGTCTCCACGGCACAGGTCTCGGGGATGTTTTTTTGCAATAGGTAAAACGTTTAGGTTGACGTCATTTATAGATGATAAGGCAGCCTTATTGGACTTCATTCAGCGAATATCAGTGTTTTCTTAGATTGGACTTGAATTGTGTTATTTGTGAGATTTATTTCACGTTTTTACCTATAGTGCCATCGCCATGACAATGTACGGAAAGAGCCAAAACGACTAATTTTAATAATAACAACAGAACATTTTGCTGGCAAAGTCATTGACCATAATGTTGGATCATGCGCTGAAGTGTGATAATCCTCCTTGGCCACCAAAAAACAAGCTAAATAAAGATTGATCGATGATATTGTTTATAGTTGTCCAGTATAGGGCCTATTTGTGATTTTGTGCAATGCCGACGAGGCTCATCATGTAAATCAATACATGATAAATTAAGTATTTTTTTATATACATTACATTTATTGCATTGCATTGTATTGTATTGTATTGTATTGTATTGTATTGTATTGTATTGTATTGTATTGTATTGTATTGTATTGTATTGTATTGTATTGTATTGTATTGTATTGTATTGTATTGTATTGTATTGTATTGTATTGTATTGTATTGTATTGTATTGTATTGTATTGTATTGTATTGTATTGTATTGTATTCTATACTATTCCATTCTATTCTATTGTATTGTATAGAGTTATGTTGTGTTGTGTTGCGTTGCATTGCATTGCATTGCATTGTGTTGCACTGTACAGCACTGCAATCCATTTTAATCTATTCTATGGCATAGACAAGATAAGCTCGTCGTCCTCACAAGACGCAGATGGGTACGTGGGCGTATTTGTGGAGGTAATCCTCAAGGAAATTAACACAGCCTCTTTATTTCCTCCTCCACCATTTGTCATTACTCTAGCAAAGACACATATTTGACAACAAAATCCGTGACAATTTATTTTGAGTTGAGTGCAAAGTCGTGTCGTGGTTTTCTTGTAATATAATTATGTTTCATTTGTAGATTCCTCGCCGCCATAATGTACAAATCTCTGTGTTGTTTTGAGGATGTTCACTGTGTGGTTTTATCCACAACAAAGTTGCAACTGTCTGAATTAAAATTAATCACTTTACATATGAATGGCGCGAATAAAAATAACCACCTGATGTAACAGGACAGCGGTAGTAGGCCCTATATATTTGTGATTTTGTGCAATGCCGATGAGACTCGTCATGTAAATCAATACATGATAAATTCAGTATTTTTTTCAGTTGAAATGTCTGTCAACCTTCTGGAGATCGACTAAGCCAGTCACGAATAGAATAGAATACAATATAGTCCATGGGCCAGAAGGAGTCACCGTGGACCCCCTCCCCCCACTACTCTCCAAGAGTGGTACCATTTTGTTCAGGGGACTCCTGGGAATGATATTAGCGATGTTACCAGGAAAAAAGATGGGACGAAATATGGGTTTCGGCTATTTTTCAAAATGTCCGCCATGAAAATCTAATTTGGACTAAATATCTCCAGTTCTAATGGACATAGGACTAATAGTATCGACTCACTACAAGCTAATCCGTAGCCGTCTGTGATGACCTGCTCCGCAGGGCTACAGCGACTCCAAGCCTGCATGGGCCTGAAGAAGCGAGTATCCACCGACTTCCCCACTCTCGTACCATCTCCTTCCTTCTAATCTAATTTTACATTCTACTTTACTCCCCTCGCTTACATTGCGTTAATGGGGTCCACAACCTTGGATCAGTACCTCTCCCTCTTCTTTGGTTCTACCCTGATCATGAGTTTTACCCTCAGTTAGCCTGAGAGTCCGCATAGTGCCAAATAAATTTGGGTACAGGGATCCCACGTCCTGGCGAGTGCTTGTTCAACTACAGTAGCATTTCTTCAGATATGGGGGCTCTTTTCCTGGTGTTCAGTGTGTTTATCAGTGTTTGCTACACCCAGTTACCCTGAGAGTCCGCATAGCACCAGACAAATCTGGGTGCAGGGCTCCCACGGCCTGGCGATTGCTTGTTCAAAAAAAGTAGCAAAAGGCATTTCTTCAGATATTTAAGCACCGGATAAATCAGGGTACATAATTCCCACGGCCTGATGTGTGCTTGTTACCCCCAGGGTCCGTCTAGCACCAGACAACTTGTGACCACGTCTCCTACGGCCTGGTGAGATATTCATATCGCTTGAACTTCACTGTTTGCTGAATTTGTAAAATTATTTGGTTCTTGTTGTTGAAAAGAATATTATTATTTTTTTTTTTTTCAGGTGTTGTAAGAATTCTGTTTTGGCTTCTATCTGTGCTTGTTACCCCCAGTTAGACCAACCGTCTGTATAACACTGGATAGATGTGATGTAGGCTATTCATGTCGCTTGAGCTTCATTATTGTCATTAAAAAGAATCGAATTAATTTTGTCAGCTTCTTTTGTTTACTTAGAATTTGTTTTTCATGTTTCTAGGTATCATATTCATAGTTCGGTATTATATTGCTGATGGCCAGAAGGTTCCTTCCTACCTTCCTTGACTCCTTTCTTTCTTTAGTCATTCACTCCTTACTCCACTACTTCCCCCACTCCTTCCTTCACTTCTTCATTCATTCCCTCCTTCACTCCTTCATTCACTCACCTAATAAAACCCTATGGCACTCTATAATCTTACACTTATTGGGACAAAGGCGAAGAAAGTGGACTCTATTGTGGTGGATGCGGCTCAAAAGGGGTGGCCGAGCTGCCGCAATACACATTTTTGCAAATTTAATGCCCTTTTTTGCAAATTAAATGCCAGCAGCCATAATGGTGAATTTAATTTTGTTGTTCAGATATTTTGCCACTGGCTAGATCTAGTCTACTTCCCTCTTGCTACGTCTTTTTTTCTTTTTGTTGACACCTCTACCCAAATAGGTAGAAGTAACTCAAGTTATAGAACCCACCTAACTAGGCTATTAAACTACAGCTCGAATCCGCAACATTCTACATCTCCTATGTATCAGCCACTAAATTGACTAATGCAATGCTAAAATATTTATACAGCCAAAACCTTCATTATCGAACACAAAATGTAAAACACTCATATAAAATTATTAAGCATGATAGTGAAGCTGTGCCATGTCTACTTGACTCTTTTCCAAAATTATCCTCTTATCTACAGGAAAGGTGAAGTCTTGAATATTTTAATTTTTCAGTCAGGACGACGTGCGCCTGCCTATTGGGAACACAGTTAGGTTTTGAAATGGCTCAGCCTCGACCGGAAGAAGTCTGTTTTCGCGCGATAATCGAGCATGCTAAAAATGACACACACAAAAACCGAAAAAGTATTAAACTTCTCCACTTTTACAACTTTTTAACACAGCATAGCTGTGCCCTGACAGCTGCTCTACTTGATTTTACTCAAAAGAGTTTAAACAAGCATATAAAACTCGTCAAATCGTTGATAAATGCCGAAAATCTCTCAGAATTTTCTGAGGGCATCAATCTTGCACATGCGCAGCCAACTTCATCAACCGAAATCCCAGCAGTCAGCCAACATGTCTATCAACCAGTAAGCTAGCTGCATAGCCAAACAATCAACCAACCGGAGAGCCACCCAACCAGACAACCAGTCAGTCAGTCGGTGATTCTATGAGTGAAAAATATAGATTGGCTGAGATTTAATTTTGTCACTTTTTATTATCAAGCCAACAAAAGAGTCAGTCAGTCAGTCAGTCAGTCAGTCAGTCAGTCAGTCAGTCAGTCAAACAGTTAGCCATAGCCAGTCAGTCAGTCACATTGACAATCAATCAATATTTTTCTGGGCGCAACATATCATTTGGTTTCAGATGTAGTTGTTGAGGTAATTAGGGAATTAAAAACTATACACTGTCTGTTTGGTGAGTGACATTGACAATGTCTGGATTAAATCATATAAATACCAGATCATAGTTTAAATGAGAAGTTATATTAAAGCGACACAATCAAACTAAAAACATTCTTTATATTTCCATAATATGTGAACATGTCCATCGACTAGAATTGCAGAAATCTTTTGAATTTTGGGTTGCTGTGGCAACGTAGCCAGTGTGCACACTGTTATTCCTGTATTTCTTACTTTCGACATGCAAGTCCGAAATTAAATTTTGTCTTTATGAGATCAATTCTTGAAGTTTGTGTCTTCTGTCATGCCTTTTGTGGTAAATTACTAAATAACCGATGTGGAAACACATCACGAGAGTGAAAAAATTAAATTTGGTTCAAGATACAAGTATTGTATTTGTTGTCAGGACCACTAAAAAATTGTAGGACCACCAGCTCAGTGGTCTCCTCTGAGGTGGTGGTCCTGTGAACCACACTGTTCCTAAAAGTTTGCGTCAAACCCTGTCAGGGGTGTAAAATCACACTAGGCCATCAGCCTGTAAACTTATGCATGCCTAACGCAGTAGGCAAACGCAGAGATGATAACTGCTGTTGACCTGGCCAGAATCGGACACCGTCAAACAACAATCCATTATGGATTGGAGTATGATTGGATTCAGTCGTTACCGGACTGTCCGGGATGGTCTGCCAAAGGTCAGAAGATCCATCAAGAGAGGCCGACTCACAGAGTGAGTCACTGGCAGCCTCGACACGAAATGTATGTTAACTCGATGTTGGGATTATGTTTATATATGATTAGATGTTAAATCCATGTTGTAATTATTATTAGATATGATGATGGTGTCGCATATAAAAGGTCGAGCGATGGCGACCAGAGAGTGGTGCGCGCCTAACTTGTGAAGTAAGCTAGAAAGCTACGTATTGTGTTTCCCTGTCATGTTAGACAGGGTAAACTGACGATTTGACTGTATGTGATTAAATGTGTTCTACACAGTGGCGATGAAATACCTACGACTTTTGACCCAGAATCATGGTGTCTGTGTTAATACGAATCTGGAATCTATAGAGTTTATAACCAGCTCTTCGCCGTCCGCCTTGTCGTATTGGCGTCAAGACGACTTCAAGGGTTGACGTTTTATAAGCCTATGGTGAGTGGAATATTGTAAGTGCAGGGATCGACACTAACACTGGCCCGTTGGCCCAAGGCCAGTAAAATTTATTAAGGGCCAGTAAATCACCTGAGATACTGGCCCTGGGGGCAACGAAAAAATAACACTCCCCTTGATACTGTGTACATTATTAAGGACTAGAAAGATAAGGTTGAGGGCCAGTTTTTATCTGAAGTACTGGCCCTTTGGGCTACTACCCGAAATCAGTTAGTATCAATCCCTGTAAGTGTTAGTAAATTTAAAATGTATAAATATACATTTGAAATTCTGGTAAGAAAGGGCTAGCCTAGTGCAAATGACGTAAGGGCTAGTGGAATTGAAATGTGAATTTGACCCCTAGTGTGAGAACTGAATAACGGAAGGTAAGGCTACAGTCAGACAGTAGGAACGTTTTACATGTGTTTAAAGAGGGGCTTCATAATTGCAATGTAGACGTACTACAATGTTTAAATAACTTTAAAAAAAATAATAAAACATTGAGAAATTTCAGAGAAATCTCTTGAAACATAATAAATCTAATTTTTAAAATTTTCATTTTATTTTTTGTAAAAATATTTATTACAGATTTTTTTGCAACGAGTCACTACATCCACAAGATCCAACACGGGGTTTAACGGATGCTCAACAGTATTTGAATATATTGTAGCTCAATATATACTGCTATCATGTGAAGTAACAAAGAAAACATCTTGCACTTGTGCATCTAATTATTTTTAAACAAGTTTTTGAAATTTAAAGTAAATATTTGATGGATATATATATATTTGTTCTGAATATAGTTGCCTAAATATCAACTTCAGTCCGATGCAAAAAAATTATCTCTCAATAACGTTAATAACCGCAGGGTTCTGGTTCAATTTTCTTGGTCACTGTCAATAATGTTTGAGAGAACTGATTTCTTCTCAGATCAATTTTTCATTTTCCTGTAAATTTTTTGTCATTACTTACACTTTATAAAAATCACACAATTTGACATACATGTAATAAAATGTCAAAAGGAAAGCTTTAATTTCACTAAAACCGTAAAACAATTTTTAATTTTATGACATGCCAATTGGTCTAACATAAAAAATACACAACAAAATTACACAAAATATTTCAGCGATGTTGGGGGGGAAGGTGCAAAAGTATAAAAAAAAATATTTGACAATTTTAAACAGCGACCGAGAAAATTGAAGAAAGGTTAGACAACTCCCAGTCCCAGGATCTGGTGAAACAGACTATAACGCTAGGGCTACACACTAACTAATTTTCTTGCCCAAGGGCAAGAAAATTTGTGGGGTACTTGTCCTCAAAATGAATCACTTGCCCGACTTGCCACTGACATGCGTTGTCTGTTGTGACAGACGCTGAAATTTTAAATGCTGCAAATTGAAGCTATTGCAAGGGGCAATGGTCTGTAATTTTTTACTTGCCCCCACCTAAAATTGGTTGCCCCGGGCAATCTGGCAACCTTTAAGGTCGGGCCCTGCTACATTTCAACATGCCAATATTTTTAACTGTTGACAGACATTTGCAGACAGCACGTGCCATTGCCAAAGTAAGAGCAATGTGAATACTTTGAGGCACGAGTGACAGTGCCACTGGCACTGACGGACACGGATAAGACTTGAAAAGTGAACATGACCTGATGACACTGTCAGTGACACCGACATTGTCAATGTCAGTCACTGTCAATGATACACACTGTCAGTGTTACTGTTCAGGGGCGTGCACAGAGGGGGGGGGGGGGTCAGAGGGGTCCTGCCTCCCTACTTGAGCTGCAGATTTTTAAAATTTTCCAGGGATTTCCGTGGGGAAAACCCCCAGAACCCCCTTATTTTTTTAAATGTTACCTATTCACACCCCCTTGATGAAAAGCTGTGCACGCCTCTGCTGTTACACCAGGCATTTTTACTACTAGGTTACTTAGTCTTAGCCCAAGTTGCAGTGGATGAATATGTGTGAAACAAGTTTGTCCGAGAGGACGACAAGTCACAACTGACACAAGGGCAAGTTGAGTTCTAGCTTTGTACTAACGTTAGTCTATGTAGACCTAGGCCTACACTCTGCACACTATACTCTGGGCCACATTCATTTTGGTAAATCTGTAGCGCATGCTTTTCGTCGCTCTCCCCGTCAATTAGTTCCGATAAACTTGAAATTTAGCACTCAGACAATTTTCAGATCATATCCTAACATAGGTAAATTTTTAGCAAAATTATATTCAATATTTCAAAAGTTAGACCATTTGACATGTAATAACATTCCATAATTAGTGTAGACCTAATGGGTTTATAGAGGGATGTCATATTTTCAATTCAGATCTAACTAGGGCCTACATGTCAAATGATCTAACTTTTGCAGTTCTGCATAACTTTACGAATTGTTTACTGATGTTAGGACATGACTTGGAAATGTCCTGTACAAAATTTCATGAAAATCGGTAGATAATTAACGGAGAATCGACGAAAAACATGCGCTACTGTTTAGTTAATTGTCTAAGGCCGTAAAGGCAGTAAGGCTAAGCCGGCTAAGCCTAAGGTATCTACGCTATACTAAACCTTAGGCTAAGGTAGCCTAGTTCCTGGCCCGCCGCGAGCGAGGCCTAAATTGATCTGGCTTGCCCAGAATGCAATTCTGTGAAACGCAGTTACGTCACTCGGTGAAAACAAGGTTATATAACCCCCCCCCCCATACTTAATTCTGTAAAACGCAGTGACGTCACTCGGTGAAAACAAGGTTATATAAGAACCCTTCCCCATACTGCATTGTATTAGCCAGCCCTGTGAAAACAAAGGAGGTCAGGGTCATTGAGTTTCACAGAATGGGTCACGTATGACTAACTTTCACTAAGCCTAAGGGTGAGGTAGCCTAGTCCAGGCCAAGCCTAACACTTTTAGATCTAGTAGGCTAACAGTTACGAGTAGACCAAAATAAGCACTAACACAGCACTTTCACAGCCTCGTCCACAGGTCTAGGACTAGATCTTGGCCTACAAAAAAAATAATTATTTATTATTTCTTTTATTTAAACATTAGTGGTTTAAATAAAAGAAATTAAAAAATGTTTTACTAGAAAATAAGCAAAAAACACCCAACGCTGGTCGAAGTTGACTGCAACTATATAGGCCTAGGCTAGTGTAGGCCATGTACAAACAACAACAAACAAACAACAGTCAGATCAGGCGCGGATCCGCATCTGCAGATGTAACGTTACATGATGTATACTCGGTAGTCGTAGTGTAGCCTGTAGGCTACATGTACGCCTATCAATCAGCGTGGATCCAAAATCAAGTCAATGACAAAGTGCGTACAATGTGTCACAAGGGGAGCAGATTTCGATCGGCTATACAATTTTTGGCTGAGGTTGTCATTGCCAATAAATGTTACGGGGTTTAGTTAATATAGTTATGCTTTATAGAGGGAATCCGCTAAGACCGCCGGTTAACAGTTTTAATAATAGAGGCGGGTGAACTGTACAGACACTCCAGGACAAAATCGGTGCCAAAAATACGAATTTACAGAATTCTAAGACGCTACAAAGTCTGCGTTTGTCCTGTTTAACTAACCAATTATGCGGAGATAACCATTGTTACTTGTTCTCAACTTTTCCATTGAACAGTCCGTGATATTTCTAAGACTGTCTGATTGAAATTTGCGAGTTATGAAGTCATTTGCATCGCCAGCTGTGAAATACATCTCGCAATACAACCATTTTTATGATGTCGTCTTCCCGCCGACACCCGTCGTCTTCCCGCCGACACTCGGAATAATTTGCCCATTTAGTCAGAGTAAAAATACCATTGAAAAAGAGGCTTTGTAATCACTGTGCGGACTGACTGTCTCGGCTCCCTTGAGACATCATTCTGTCAATCACGTGTTTCCTTATGCCTCCCATCTTATCCCACCATCTCCTTCTGGCATCCTGTTCCAACCCCTCCTCCCGGGCCCCTCCTCTGTCATTTCCCTGTCGGGCTTCCCACCCACGCTCTTATCCTGACAACATCTCGACAAACAATGAATACCAAGTCCCTGTCTGTTAAATGCTGGGCTTCCGTCTGCAACGTTGGCCCAACATTGAACAAACACTTTTCCAGTCCGTGATTTGTATTTAGGGGGCCACCATTCAATATCCAGGGGGGTGGGTGGGGCTCGAGTATTTTTGAAATAAATATTTTGGGTCTGATAATTCATGAAATAAAACATTGTCTGAAGGACATGCTGTAAATAACTATTTAATGACCCTCAATTTTGTTGGCCCGCTTCGCTTGGCATCATTAAATTACGCTTAAATGTGTTTAACCTCGCTTCGGTAGTCTCCTTAACCCCCACATCGATGATAAGGCTAGTTTGGGATTCAACGTCGCATCCACAGCTGAGCTGGCCATATGTCAGAGATATATATAGTCTATATTTATATTCCTCGGATCCGGACTCAATATAATAACCCGTAAAGCGCTGAATTATTTTTGCATAAATCATGGAGACCAAAGGGTTATTTTCTATTTGAAATTATCATAAATGTCTTAGTTATTTCCAATTCATTTAAAAACTTATGTCATGGGTCTATGGCCATTAGAAATATATTTATACTTACAGCTCAGGGATCGACTTTAAACGTCAGAATAGACGTCAGGGATAGACTTTAGACATAATAATCTGACGTCTATAGATGTAGATTCTGACGTCTAAAGTATCCCCCGCGCTGTAAGGGTTAAAGCACTAAGTCGTTCTTAATTCGTTTTATTGGCTGATCATATCACATTAAATGTATGTTTAGACATCATGTATTATAAATGTTTGGTCTCAAATAAACAAATATGAGTAGTTTCCACCCTCTTGAAGTTGTGCGTCGAGTAGCGGCTTTAAAACACACTGTAAAATCTGATTTGTTGCTTTGAATAAACATAATTTTTCAATAGAAATTAAATACAAAATACACCCTTCTAGGACCGCATGTGGACCCATAATGGGAAACCGTCTGCAACGTCAGGGCAACGACTGGTATCAAGTGAACTGTGCACGTATTACGACTGCCATCCAGAGTGACTAATAATATATACATCGTGACTAATAATGTATACATCGTGACTAATAATATACTGTGAATAGTAGGCCTAAGCCCTTAAAGCGCTGAATTCATTTTTGTATAAACCATTAATACCAAAGGGTTATTTTCGTTTTAAAATCATCATAAATATATTAGTTAGCTCTTTCTGCTTCATTTGAATATCTATGTTATAGGTGAATCTACGGCCATTCAATCTTCATGGGGGGGGGGGGGCAGGTCTGGGGTATTTTTCAAATAAATTAATTTTTCCGCGATAAAAACTCCACCTCCCCCCCCCTCGAAGCGCTGAATTAATTTGAAAAAAACATGCCAACCAAAGGGTTTTTTTCAGTTTGAAATCATCATAAATGTCTTAGTTAATAGCTCTTTCCGATTCATTTGATTACCTATGTTATGGGTCTACGGCCATTAGAAATATTTTTACTCTTACAGTACGTGGATAGACTTTAGTCGTCAGAATCTGACGTCTTCAGACGTCAGATTCTGACGACTAAAGTCTATACCCGCGCTGTAAGGGTGAAGCCCTCACGAAGCATCATTTTACATCCCTGAAAACAGAGGTAATTTTCCCACAACCAAGGCTTTTAGGACAAAAATTTCCATCAAACTGGTTTACCAATACATGTGATTTTTTTTGTAATTTTCACCCACTTTAAGTCAGCTTCATCAACCACAAGTCGAGAATTGCGACAGCAATTCGCGGCTTGTAGTGGCTGAAGATGACAATGAGACATTCAGGCTTGAAAGGGTTAATATTTAAGTGTGCGACTGATAATCATATCCAGGAGAAGATGACACACCAGCACAGCACACCATACATCGTTTTCATGGAGACGTCTAAGGTCAATATTTGTGAAGCTGGAGCTAGGTAGGAGGCTTCTTACGACCTCGAGAGAGTATGCATAATTATCACCACCTGCATCGAAGCACGTTTTCTCTCAACAGAACGTCTGCAATCGCATCTCCTTAACACAATTTAGCCTACTTGTGTACGTTACATCGATAACCTAAAAGACGCTGATTGTGTTGTTTACGGGGGCGAGGTCAGAACAAACAGTATATTTATTATGGAAACGCGAGTTTTCAACCTTTTCAACTTAGGCTACTTCAAACGCCTGTAACTATCCACTGTCACTGCATTGTATTCAATAATTTGAAAGTGGAATTTGAACAAAATGGAGCGTCATTTTGGCCTGAATTCTGATCAAACATAGCAAAAATCGACTTCATTTCAATATATGTAGGCCTATTTCAATTGAATATTTTATGCTTTATTTTTCCACATTTTAATGACTGAGTAATTACGAAGCGATGATCTTTAACAGTTTAAACGGGTGCTTTGGAACGTTTAGTCTCAAATAAAAGTTTCTACTGAAATTTAGAGACAGCAAATTGAGTGATCCAAATTGAGTGACAGCAAATTGAGTGATCCAAATTGAGTGATCCAATACTTCAATCCGTTATGCTTAAATTTAATTCTATAAATAATATATTTGATTATATTTTTAGTGGAGTGGGGGAACACATTTGATTTATCTAATTTTGCTCACAGTAATGCAACATAATCGGAGTACAATCTCATCAATTACGCATAAGACATACGGTACACATTCTGCAAAGGGATGCTCATCTCAGACTATTCTATATATCTACTCATAACACATAGAGCCTACACAGTCTCCAATGGGATGCCAAATCTGATCAATTACTCATAAAACATACACATTTTCCAAAGGGATGCTGATCTAATATTTATGCTATCCCAGCAAATACTAGGCGTTGAGCCAATGTTGTTTTAATGTTTGTCCGGCGTCGAAGCAACATTGTCTCGAAGTCTCGTATTTGCTGTGATATATCTACATAATGCATCAAAAAACGTGACAAGATAAGCTCGTCTTCCGTCATCACAGGACACATGCACAGTGGACGTATTGTGGAGGTAATGGACGTATTGTGGAGGTAATCCTCAAGGAATTTACCACCATTATCACAGCCTCTTTCTTTCCATTTATCACCCTAACGGGGACAAGAAAATCCATGGTGTAGTGGAAAATAAAAAACTATTGAATATTACATTAACCCTTTTAAAATCTAGCTATGTTTTCTCCTTTTTGTTAAGATGTGAATTATTTGAATGAAAATAACCTGACGTCATAATTTTGACTTATTGGCTCATTTTTTGTTTATTTATAGTATGTTTTTTTAAATGCGGCGCGAAAGGTTGTACGTTTCGGTTGTCATTATCCCTGGAAGTTTGGGTCACTGCATATGTGTGCACTGAGGAAATATATCTGCCGTAGCGGGACTTGAACCCGGTACCCCGGGGCTTTGAGTCAACGACACTGGCAATGAGCTATCCTGGCGCCAAATCAACACATGAGAAATTAATATTATTTTTATTTCAGTTTACACCGTTTATATGTTGTTAATAAAATACTATGGTCGACATCAAATAAAATGTCAATAAAAGAGCGAGCAAGCAGGGAGTTTTTATATAAAAACAATCTTTTCCCATCAGAATTATCTGCATGAATACATATTATGAATTATTCACGTCGTGATGTGAATGTTATTAATACTTTTGCTGGTTGATTGTTAAGTCGTTACCAACGTCCGCATAAAAGACTCTTGTGTGCGATACAGAGTCATTGCTAAAGATGTTCCACAAACATTCGGTGCGCTGGCGATTGGTCGTGCAATAAATTTATGCGTCATTCTTTGATCAATGATTTTGTTTTATTTTATAATAATTTGCATCTCATTGAATGTAAATCTTTAAAGCTGAATTAATCATTTGAATAAGGTTACCTTCACAATTTTCATAAAATTGTTATATTGCACTATCGATCGTCCAACAGAATTTTGGGGCACAACTTTGCGAAAGGCAACGATGACAGACTCTGTATCGCACACAGAGTCTGTTATTCCATACTAGGTAGGACAGATCAGACTACGACAGATCGGAACATTACGTATGCAGGCTACCGCAGGGCAAAGTTGTGAATCCCTCATTATTGCCCACTTCACACTCACCTTTATTAAGCCATAGAGGTTGTTCTTGTTCTGCTCTGATCCTTCAATAGTGAAGCCAATTCAGCACCACGAATTCACTGATGTTGCCTGTAGTTGTCTCCAAACTTGGCACGGCCATAACTCGTGACAAATACAAGGCATGCTGATATTCATGCTGAGATGCAAGATGATGCGTCATGAGGGCTTAACCCTTTTACCGCCGGTGCCGCATATATTCGGGTTTTATTTTTTATTAGCACATTAAGTACCACCTTTTAAACATGTTAAAGATAAAATGTGACATCAAGCAGAAATATTTGCAAACAGTTGACCTCCATTTTGTCAAATCTGAATAATTTTCACTCACTTGAAGTTGTGAATCGCGTCAGCGAGACACAACTTCAAGTGAGTGAAAATTCAGATTGAATAATTTGGCGGTTAAAGGGTTGAAGCGCAGAATTATTTTTAGTAAAAACCATGGAGACAAAGGGGATTTTTTAATTTGAAACTATCATAAATGTCTTAGTTAGCTATATCTGTCCCATTTCAATACCTATGTTATGGGTCTTAGTCTACGGCCATTACAACTATTTATATTCTTACAGTACGGGGATCGACTTTAGACGTCAGAATCTGACAGGCGTCAGATTTTGACGTCTACAGTCTATCCCCGCGCTGTAAGGGTTACAGTACGCTAGCTGTATGCTTGCAAACTATTTTGACAATTCCAACATCAAATCAGTAACAAACACATAATCGTGGTAATAGTCGCTGGCTTGATGAGTATATTCTCTCCCTCTTTAGCATTGTTTGGTCTAAATCAATGCTATTATACTTCTAGACCACCATCTTAGAATCACATATTCCGGAATTTGATTGATTTTTGATTAAATTTACATATATATTTGACTTGTTTATTTATATATAGATGTGTGTCTAATATCATTATGGGAAATGTTAGCATTTGTTCAATTAAGTAGGAGGTATCATATTGGCATCGGTAAGATATCAATACTTTTACCGATCTGAAAACTGAGTCTAAAATCACAATTCACAAAAATGTCACATGCGTCGATGCAGAATCTGCCCAGCATGTAACCTGCTTTACAGTCCATGTATCCAGATCAGGGGCGGATCCATCTTATTTAAGGGTTTCCTTATGAATCGGTTATATAGGCGTACTGAGGGTCAAACAGTGCCCAATTATATGCCTTAGATTGCAGGAGAAAGCCTTTGAAAATAAACACCTCACCCCCCCCCCCCCCCTCCCCGACAAACTTACAGTGAAATATTCATTTTTAAAGTTGTAATCCCCCCGTCACTGAAAAGCTAGATCCGCCCATGATGATTGCACTGAACAGACAGTCACGCAATGCTTTGTTCGCCAGACAGAGTTAGATGGCTTCAGCTCCATTATCACCATGTCCAATGTAAGCCAACAAAATGATCAGACACGCTAGAGTTCATTCCCATTTAGGCCCCTATAAACAGATTACCTTGTCCTCAACGCAAACATGGCTGGTGTCTGCACGCTATCTGAATTAGCGCCACCTTGTGTTGGTATGTGACACTTCGCGGCAATACACGACAAACACACAAAAAAACATTTGTATAATATTTATAAAATGTTGTATCAACGTCGAAGACGTTGGGCCGGCGTTGCATAAATGTTATACAAATGTTTTGTCTTTGATCGATAGCGTTAAAATGAACTGCATCGCAGTCTAAGGACTATAGGCCTAGCTGTTCACTGCCGCTGTTTGAAAATCAATTGAACATCATTATGTGATAAAGTTTAACAAATAATTGCAACAAAATACCCGATATTTTAAAGTGAAATAAATCGACTACATTACAATGTATTAATCATCCATTTTCACACTAAAAACAAGTCTTAATATTTAAGATTTAGTTTCCTACATTTTAATGACTAAGCTAGACAAACGTGATGGAAGCAACAACTATCTAATTCTTCCCATCCATATTGTTTTAATAGATTTTTAGCATTTGTGAATACTATGATGATGATCTGTGCTTTACAGCTTTGCGTCTCAAATAAACAGTAAAACGTTCTACTGAAATATAGTGACAGTGTCCAATAATTCCATCCACGCGATCATTTTGTCTTTCATTGAACACGCAGTGAGATTGGTTTATCTTTTTGGATAAAGTGAAATGAATGGGCAAAATGAAAGTCTTCTCGTATGATTGCTGTCGTGGCCAGAGGTGATGATTTATATTTCACAGCAAATGATGACATATATGACTTGATAAATCACACAAGACTCAGATTAAAGGCATTGCCATTACGAAAAAATGATGTAAATTGCGAAACTTGACATAATCATTCTTCGTTCCAGTTCGCAAGGGGTTTCTGCAGATATCTAACCTTTCATAGAATTCACGATTGCTGGAACGGTAAAAATAAGGCCGAGTCAACTCATAATGTGTGTATTAACCCTTGTCCTGCTATGCCCGGAAATATACGGGGTTAAGGATGTTTTAGATCAATGAAAATATCACTTAATTTTGATAAAATAGTTTTTAGTAGATGCTTAGTTGATTCAATAATTTAATTTAAGACATGTCTATTCTTCATAAATAGTAATATTTTTCGTCATTTGAGGCTGGAAATTGCGTTAGCAATTCCAGCTTCAAATGACGAAAAATACAATTGAAGCAACTCAGAAGGACAAGGGTTAAAATGTATAATGATGATATGACAGCAATCCCATCATCAATATTCTGCGAATGTCCTGAATAAAAAGTTGCAATCAAATTGTAGGCCTATCCGACGAGCTGTAGGCCTACTTGTATTTTCAACTGTCTATATTACCAAATAATTCATAACCTTGAGGTAGAAAGTGTTATCACTTTGTAAAAAGGCAGTTTAATCTAATATTTTGGAATATCTCTATTTTTCACGAGGCTTGTAATAATTGTGTTCAGGTTCAGAATGCGGATAAAATAGTAACAAAATCTGACTTTCTCTTTATTTTTTCATCATTTACAATTATTATCCAGTCTTCAACTGTCTGACCACATATTAATTTCCCTAATAAGTATTACAAAACGAATCCACAGAAAGCCGGCATCAATAAATCCTGTTTTCTCAGACGACATTTACTGGAAGCTTTAAATTTTAGTAATATTGTCAATGAAAAAGTCTTGATTGCGATCAAATAACAATATATCCCACATCAGAATGTGTTGGCAGTGCTTATTAGTAGGCCTACGTCATCTGTTTTAATCTAGCGTAAATGGGTCAGTAAGGTAGGCCTACGTTAATGTTGCTTCACACACAAGAGAACAAGGGAAAAGACTAAGTAGGCCTAAGCACTATGACCTACTATTTTTGAAAGACTGATAGCGCAAAGTACTGTAAGCAGCACTTCACATCCCAGATTTTTGAATGGTTTAGACCACCCCCGCAAACATTAGACGATGGTCCAATTCTAGTTTACTGTTGGGCTAACGTCGTAAAGGGTGGGCCAACAGTTAACCAACGTTGGGCCAATGTCTTATGTTTGCTGGGACGGGACGTAAATTACCGTCCATCATTGTGTAAGTATACAGAACTACACTTTGTAGTAAATCTTTGTATTGAAAACGTACCCCCCCCCCCTTCCTGAAAAAATTGTGAGAAATAAATCTCCAAATATGGAAGAAATTAACAAGAGAGGTGAGGTAATATGTATGTACAATGATAGGAACATGCTATCGATAAGCTATAGTGGCGCTACATTTTTTCTTTATTTTATTCAGTTGCGAGCGATTAAAACTGAGTTGGAGTTAATAAAAGTACCCCCCCCCCCCAAACAAAAAAAATAGAGAGACATGAAACTCAAAATGTGGAAGAAATTAACAAGAGATCGTGGTGTAATTTGTGTGTACAATTATGTGAACATGCCAGCGATTATAAGCAGAATAAGTTTTTTTAGTCGTTTTTACTGTTTTAATGGCCGATTATATCACTGTTATTGGAAATATGTGTTTAAACAACAATATTTTCAATGGTTGGTATCAAAATAAACAAATATGAAATTGCAGTTTTCGGTGAAAATATAAATAAGATAGGGCCTACTGTGCCGTAGGTTTTAATAATCGAAGGAAATGTATAATAAGACTTGAAAACATGTTTTTCGTTTTTAACAATTGCACAATTTGAATAAGCATTTATCACATTATCCACATTATATTTTAATTGAGAAAAACAGCGTAGTTTGGCAGCTCATTCACACAAATCTGCGACATTGAATTCTGCGGTATAGCAACGGTCAGAAGCCAAGGCAACGTAGCAACGGTCAGAAGCCAGGGCAACGTAGCAACGGTCAGAAGCCAGGGAACGTGGCCCTATCAATGAATTACTTCAAAGACTGCTGAACGGGGGGGGGGGGCGCAGAGCACGGAATCATAATAGGAGATAAAAACGGATGCATCCGATTTATGTGCCTTCAGCGTAAAGATCGCAATGATTTTCGTTAAAAGAAGCACACACGCCCCACACGAATATGCGCATCTTATAAGAAGGATTATGTAATAAAATTCTTGTTTCACGGTAATGGTGAAATGAGAGCTGTAATGTTGTAAAATTATTACATGCCAAATGGTTTAACTTCCATAATACACAACAAAATCCCACCAAATTTTCAGGGAAGTTGGGGAAAGATGAAAAAATGATCCCAGCAGGATAAGGGTTTATGTTGGCCCTGATTCATCTTACCACCACCAGTAGCTTATCCGAGTCCAGTTCAGCCTATGTACATCAATTCATAATACTGATTTTTAGCCCGCCTTTTAATTTTAATTAAAAAAGGTGGGCTATTGCAATTGAAGTTCGGCGTCGTCGGCGTCGGCGTCAGCGTCGGCGTCGGCGTCGGCGTTAACATTTACTTGTGGGCGCGATAACTTGAAAAGTTTTTCATGTTTCCTTCCCAAATTTGTTTTGCATGTTACTAATGACCACTTCTCGGACAAGTTCAATAATGGCTGAAAAAAAATTCAAAATGGCCGACTTATTGCGATTTTTCACCTTTTACGTCAATAATTTGACCTTGTGGGCGCGATAACTTGAAAAGTTTTTCACGTATCCTTTTCAAATTTGTTATTCATGTTACTAATGACCAGTTCTCGGACAAGTTCAATAATGGCCGAAAAAAAAAAAAAAATGGCCGATTTATTGCGATTTTTCACATTTTACGTCAATAATTTGACCTTGTGGGCGCGATAACTTGAAAAGTTTTTCACATATCCTTTTCAAATTTGTTATGCATGTTACTAATGACCAGTTCTCGGACAAGTTTAATAATGGCCGAAAAAAAAAAAAAAATGACCGATTTATTGCGATTTTTCACATTTTACGTCAATAATTTGACCTTGTGGGCGCGATAAGTTGAAAAGTTTTTCACATATCCTCTTCAAATTGGTTATGCATGTTACTAATAAGTAGTTCTTGGACAAGTTCAATAATGGCCGAAAAAAAAAAAAAATGGCCGATTTATTGCGATTTTTCACATTTTACGTCAATAATTTGACCTTGTGGGCGCGAAAACTTGAAAAGTTTTTCACATATCCTCTTCAAATTGGTTATGCATATTACTAATAAGTAGTTCTTGGAGAAGTTCAATAATGGCCGAAAAAAAAAAAAAAATGGCCGATTTATTGCGATTTTTCTCATTTTACGTCAATAATTTGACCCTGTGGGCGCGATAACTTGAAAAGTTTTTCACATATTCTCTTCAAATTTGTTATGTATGTTACTTATAAGTAGTTCTTGGACAAGTTCAATAATGGCTGAAAAAAAAAAAAATGGCCGATTTATTGTGATTTTTCTCATTTTACGTCAATAATTTGACCTTGTGGGCGCGATAACTTGAAAAGTTTTTCACATATCCTCTTCAAATTTGTTATGCATGTTACTAATAAGTAGTTCTTGGACAAGTTCAATAATGGCTGAAAAAAATTCAAAATGGCCGATTTATTGCGATTTTTCTCATTTTACGTCAATAATTTGACCTTGTAGGCGCGATAACTTCAACATTTTCAGTTTGTTATGCATGTTACTAATAAGCAGTTCTTGGACAAGCTCAATAATGGCCGGTAAAAAAATCAAAATGGTCGACTTATTGCGATTTTTCACATTTATTTTACGTCCATAATTTGACCTTGTGGGCGCGATCGATAACTTGAAAAGCGGCTGGTTTTTTATAGATCTGCTTGTAGTCTATGCAAGTATTATATATTATATCATATTATACATGTATCTATCTTATTTAACATACCATTTATATCTTGGGTTGTTATTTACGTGATGACATTCGTCTTTACTTTCTTTATCATAATTCGGCGGCGGGCTATTATCGAGTGTGCTCTTGTTGTTAATTAAGAATAGATCCTACTGTGGACACTTTTCATTCTAAATATTCCAACCTCAACTTAGTGTAACTAATTGATATGGCAGTCGAAATCTATGCTGATCAAATTCCCATCCGTCATGTCAGCAACACAACAATACTTGGTGGGAGTAGTATACTATGGCGTCGACCCTCCAGCTTTAGGCGGGGGCCCTGGTGCAGTGGTTAAAGCTGCCTGTTGGAAAAGTCGGAGATCGCGGGCTCGAACCCCGCTCTGGCCTTCAAGTTTTAATGAAACATACTGTTTCTTCCCTGCTCCCTCATAAAGATTCAATATTCTGGGGATCTCGGCCTCAGACCGCCAGGGCTTGAATTTTGAATCCTGTGTCTGGAGGGAAGTGTCATCTGGCCATTCTCAAAAGGTTTGCGTGGCCCACTTCAGCCTATGTGTGCGCAACGGTGGCCTAAGACCCCATTCATGTCATTTCTGGGAGAGAGAGATAATTTACTAATAGAAAATAACATTATCAGTCTGTTGGTCGGTTGGCCGGTCACTTGGTTTGTCACTTAATCATTTAAATCGCTACCCTGATGACATCGCAAGGCTCTGACACAGTGACCTGCATTTTTAAATGTAATAGTTCTAATACGATCAAAAGTTTACGCTTGCTGAAAATTGCCTTTTCGTAGGCACTTGAAATATTCGTCTCAATTTCATGGCATCCGAGTTTTTGGTAGGCAGTGTGAGTGTCGTTTTTACACAGCTGGCTGTGGAAACAAAATGGCGGTCAGTGTGACTGGGCCTCGCGCACTAATTTTGTGAAGAACTAAATCACAACGAAATCTACTATCTGTAATAAAATATCACCTCTTATAAATGTATTTGCAATTTGTCGCAAACAACAGACAAAATTGTATTCATTTCTAGAATGTTTTATATCCAAAATTAGCCCTACATGTAAATGTACTTCAAAATGTACTTTAAATGTATTTTGATTCACTGTAGCTATTATATGAAAATTGTATAATTTTATAAAATACATGATTGTATGCCTTTTTAATAACAAAAAATCTTCTCGTTTTGGTGAACTATATCATTGTCTGTTAGATTAATATTATTGATAGTTATTCCAGATGCCGCATATATATACACAATTGGTAATATAACGTTATTAATCATTACCACGCTGAAATATTGTTGCATAAACCATGGAGACCAACGGGTTTTTTATTTTAAAATTTTTATAATGTCTTAGTTAACTCTTTCCGCTTCATTTGAATACATACGTTATGGATCTACGACCATTATAAATATTGTACTCTATCAGTGCGGGGGTCGTCTTTACACGTCAGAAGCTGACGTCAACAGACGTCAGCTTCTGACGTGTAAAGATCTCTGCGCTGAAAAGGTTAAAGTGTCCCATGGGAATCAAAGGGCTAATATAGCCATACGTTTCCTAATCGGGAGCATGTGTATGATAAATTGATTGTAAACTCTGGCTATAAATAACACATGTGTCGCTCAGTTATAGCATCTTGGATCAACGTTAATTGATCGATAAACTCCCTGTTGACATAGTAAATGGTATCATACCTGAGATTATGATCGACAATAGTATCGCTATAATCTTAAATTTGTTAATTAATCCACATAGTTTGACTCCTCTTGTTGAGCATGTACGCTTATTTAACAACGACATATGGGCAATATTTTGTTCAATTGTTATTTCAAAGAAGCGTAAGCATGATTCATCTGCATAGACTTCCTGTCGTCAATAAATATCCAATACATAATAATCACAATTATACCTGTTCTGCTCGAAATACGTTCTTTTATTTGATCACATGAATGAAAAAAGGCAAGTGTCGTCATTGCATTCACTACTTCATTAAATCATCCGGATTGACTGTAAATTGGAAATTACGTTTTCCCAGAAGAGGAGGGAGCCATATAACAAAATATTATGCCCTGAATCTAAATCATACATACTAAGGCATCCATGTGAATGTCCTGACTATCGTAATGCAACATTAATACAAGCATGTCCTTGAGGGCCACACGTATATGGATTCAGCCTTTTCGAGAGAGAGAGAGAGGCCAATGTGATATCTCTGTCCCATTTCATCTTGCTATCGATTCGTTCAACCATTTAAACCTGCATTATGCATCAAAGCATAATTTTAAATCTCTGACTTAATTAATTTCCACCACGATATTTTTTTCATTTTTCCACCCAATTCAGGTCATCTTCATCCACACATCTAATTATTAGTGCAGGGTCATATGTCTTAATATTTGCACATTATGTTAATGTGTGGCACCATCATTTTTCAAATGCCCACTAAAGAATGGAAACTTTGGTGCCTATTTTAAAAATATATTTTCGTCCACTATTTTTGCATTTTTACGTAATGGTAATTCAATAGAAATTCAGCGTCATTTTTTAATTATATATATATTTTTACATTTGATGAACCATGGCATGCAGCATAACGATTGATGTCGGTGTGGAAGCTGTGATGTATTTAAGACTTTTAATTGTCTAAATTAGAAAGTAAACATCATTCATTTTGCAGACTATTTATTGAGTGCCCGAAAAACAATTAAACGTACCACAATAACTCGTACACAACAGAAGCAACGTGGAATTTCCCTTGTCACACTGCACTAATGGACTCTGAAATAGATGACATTAATGTTTACCGAGGGGTGTATGTCAATTTCGTTAAATGAGTTAGAAATTATGCCATTATCTCATTATTTCCCCGTATACAAATGTATGTAAGCTCATAAACATGATAATTTAGTACAAGAAATACTTTATGGGTCGTTTTAATAAATAATCCAACTAATATTATTTGTTTATTAAATTGCATAAAAATATTGTGACAGCAATCGATGACAGCACCGATATTCTGCGAATGTTCTGAATAAAAATTGCAATCAAATTGCATTCTCTACCGTTTATATTCATATTACAAATAATTCAAATCCTTGAAGCTGAAAGGGTTATGACTTTGTAAAGAGGCAGATCAATTTAATTTTTTAGACAGATTTAATTTTTTTCATGAAACTTGCATTTATTGTGCTCAGAGAATGCGGATACAATATAGAAAACATTATATTATGATTAGTTTGTAGTTTTATATGTGTATTGGCACCAAAGCTCACTAAGGCGCTGGGTGTAGGTTTGATGCATGCATGGCGCATATTGCGAACACCTTCGATATTTTTATCCTGTTCAACAGTCTTCCTAAATTAGTACTACACGATAAATCCGCCAGAAAGCCGGCATCAATAAATCATGTTTTCTCAGACAGTATCTACTGAAAGCTTTCAATTTTAGTAATATAGTAGACCAGCCAACTCTGAAAAAAATATTTTTACGGCATGGAGGGGTAATAGAGAGCACCCATGCTAGATCTATCACTAATAGGAAAAGGAATAACGTGTGGTTGGTTGCCACCGTCGCTTTTAATTTTGCAGGTCGTTTTAAAGGTCACAAAGCTTAAAATTGGTATTTATCATCACATACTATTTAATATTGGTGCTTAATTCTCCTATTTGGATAACATTATTGATGATTTAGTTTTGCGAATATTTGTAGATTTTATTGTTAATTTATTATAAATTTCAAATTATTATATATTTTTTTTTATTTATTATAGATAAAGTCATGGAGTAACAATTTTGCATTGTTTTTTTGTGCGACCTCCATTGCACTTCACCCTTCTGCTGTGATGGTGTATGCTTTTGTAGCCCATTGTGACAGATGAGATGGATGACTTTGTAGGCTACGTTTTTAGAAAAATCATGTATGTTTTCGGGTATTGTATATTAACCTGTTCAAAATGCCGCGATATACTTACCTATATTTGTATTTTCCAAAAAATCAAGATGGCCGCCAACTGGTTACTAAACACGCAGTTGCCTCTACGATCGTGTCAATATATTTTAGTTTTAGATATATAGCATATTTCAAGAGTGTTGAGTGTTTTGAGGAGGCATAAAATGAACGCATCTATGTTTAATATCTGCAAAAAACAATTGGACATAAATGTACACCGTCTGCAATATAAAAACAATTCATAAAACCACAAATTTAATCTAAAATAACTAGCTACATCTTTTTTTAATTTGGTATACGATTTTGCTGTGGCTAGATCTAGCTAGCTCGATGCTCGATGCTTATCCTGTCAAAAAAATATTGCTATATTTATTTCCAAACATCACAGTTCCTCGTAGCATTTCCTGGAAGTGTTTTTCTTTTCATTTATACGTTCAGGTAAATCTAGCAATTATTTTAATTCAGTTAAAAAATAGGTATTCACTCAAAATGCCTGAACACAAAAATGGATTTACACGTTTGTGTAAATTAATTATTTACACTATATGCATATATATTATCCCCAACGGAATATTGGCCTTTAAAGATATTTTACGGTAATCCATGTATACATTGTATCAAATTAAAAATTTGTGTAGCAAAACAAACCGTTGTTAATAACTAATAACGAACTGGGCGTCTCAATGCTTTATAAATTAGATGTATTCATTTACTTTTAGTCAACATTGTTTAATAAACAATAATATATAGCAGCAGAAGCACATCATCGACATTATCTGAACAATGAACTACAAAAGGTCACAAGAGGCCACAACATTTAAGGTCTAGCTATACTATCAAGTCATATCTCAATATCCTGGCATTAAAATTTAACATCCTGGAATTTTAAATGTATTTCTCATAAGAGTATAGTCTTATTCTGCTATTACAATAACAGTAAATTAATATATTTTGATCTTATAATACCACGCATGATAATTATATTGACATATATACGACTTTATATGTGCTTATTGAGATAACATATCTTGATATTGGCACACTACGAAGTAATAATGATATTATTTTTACATTCAAATGCAATGTCTAAATATTAAAAGTTCGCATCCTGACATGTTTTACTTCAAGGCATCACTTGTAATGTATGTGGATTGAATATATAGCCTGTGAAGGTCAACAGTGTGGCAAGCAAAATGGCTACAAAAATCCACCTGTCACAAAACCCTAAATCCTTGTTATTGATTCCTGGGATTCTATGTCTCATACCAGGTGCAAATTATAACTAAACACGTGATTTAGCAACAATATTGGCAGCCATTTTGAATTTGTTTAAATGCCTGCATATGTAGCTATTGCACACGATCAAATCTTACTTTTTGCCATTATTTTATGTTCAGTCCTCTGTTTGCCACTGGACTTCTGTGATATCATCAGATGGACTCTTGAGTGATATCAGTAGGGGTAACACATCTAGTTTATTGTTTTCAAAATCACAATAAGTTACAATGGTATAACTCCCAATTTGAAGTGCACTGGATGTTTTTCTTGTCATAAAATAAATTGCCTCTGGTAGTCCTTCACTTGGTAAATAATAATGATTATATATTTTTTTAGAATGGTAAGAAAAATAATACATTATTAATACAATAACTTTAGATTTATATGGAAGCAATAATCTATAAAATCAATACAAAATACCTTCAGGATAGTGAGAAATAATTATATAGGCCCCTATAGTAAAAATATAGCAATAACAACAACATTTTTTTTAAATAAAAATAATAAATTGTTAATAAATTAAATTTGCATGTAAAGTCAAGTAATACAAACATAAAGCCATACAAATAATTAATATGATCAATAGAATAGTGATCAATAGTCATATTTGTCATAAGAGCAATTTCGTATGGCAGTTCTGCACTTCGTAAATAGTAATAATTACAATTTTTTTTTAAATAATAATAGAAATAATAATTTATTAATAAAATTGACTATTAATTCATGATGAAATGAAGCAAAAACTAAACAATGAAATATGTAAATATTATAATTAAAAATAGTCAATATTAATGTTGTAATAAAAAGTAGCATTTTTATTGTAAATAACTACTACTAGAATATTTGTATAAATAATAAATAAAATAAGAAATTATTAATCAATTAATTTTAAATGTATTTTTAAATAATACAAGGCTGAAACAATAAAATAAATAATTAATATAATCAATAATAGTGATAAATAATTATATGTAATAAAAAATATCCATTTTGTTTTGTGACCTAAAATGTCTAAATTGACCTTCAAAATCAATATTGACGGTGGCATCCACCCACATGTATTGTGCCATCATGTGAGTAACCTATCTATAGTGGGTGCCTGTTATTACCTCTCCATGCCGTAAAAAAATATTTCTAGACGTCTTTTGGATGTTTGGCTGGTCTACTAATATGGTCAATAAACAAAACTTGATTGCGATATTATAGAATCTAATAATACTAATAATATAGAGATAATGATGCAGTAGGGAATAAAAGGATAAAATTTACACACTGATTGTCCTAAAAATGTCTCATATAATAGCTGCTTGTAGCCTTGTTGATGATATATTTATGTTATCCAATCTAGATATCGTGTCAAGGTCACAAACACAACATTAATCACCATGTCGGCTATAAACACTTCTGGTTGACACGCACAGTCCGAAACTATCTAATCATACAACAGCAAACTCTTTGACGGTTGGCCAGAATTAAACTCACATCGGTTGAGCAGCTTCTGTTTACTGGGATTGCACCCAGAAGACGCGAGACGTTCATCCACTGTTGGTTTAACCATCATCCTTAAATTTTCAGCCATTTAAAGTTGTGTCTCGCTGCCGCGACCCACAACTTCAAGTGGCTGAAAATTACTCATATGCCTATTTGTTTAATTTGAAAACAAAAATTTGTAAATCTTGATGTTAAACATACATTCCATTCCCAGTGACAGTGATTTGGTTGGCTAATACAATAGGTTAAAAACGACACTAGTCGTGATCAGCAGTATAAGGGTTTATGCTGGGCCAGCGTATCAGGCGGTGGCCCAACATTGAACCGACTGTGGGTGAATGCATCGGCAAAGTATGAATGAATGAATGAATGAATGAATGAATGAATGAATGAATGAATGAATGAATGAATGAATGAATGAAATCTTATATAGCGCATGTATCCAGCCGGAGGCTGTTCAGAGCGCTGAACATCGAGAGTAACTTAGCAAGGCCTGTTATCATTCAAATTCCAACTCAGTCTCCTGGGAGATATACAGCTGAGCTGCCATTGAGGCGCATCAAGCTATTTTCCATTCCAAGCAAATTCGTCTTATGTGCCAAGTACTCACACATTGTGGATTTTCTGGGGTCTCGCCGGATGGAAACTGCGCCTACGTCCATTAAGGTTAATTTACGTCCAACTCTAGGTCAGTCAGACGAGCCATCTGATTTACGTGGTTCTCTGAGCCCCACGAGTGTATACAGCACCTGGAAGTCCCAGGCGGTCACCCATCCAATTATGAACCGTGCGCGACGTTGCTTAACTTCAGTGATAGAGCCAATCACGATGAGCGAACGCCGTATTCCGTATATAAAGTATACTTAATTTTAGATGAGTTTTATAGCAATATTAAGCATGACATATTCTGTCATCACGTAAATAGGTCTATGTTGTGGTTTGGAGTGGATTAGATTTAAGTAAGCAGATAAAATTCATAGGTCAAGCGATGGGAATCTTCATTATCTTTGCATAATCACACGAAATCAATTAATATCTGAACAAAAGTGTTTTCTTTTTCATAAAAAGCAGGGATGTAGTGGTGTTAAAACGTGATGTGTTTGTAAAACCAGATGGTAAAACCCACAAATCTTTCAGTGTGCGATTAGGGATTAAGCCAGCTTGTGGTAATCGGGAACAATCCACACCGGCTTGAAAGATAATGTGGAATAATGGTTTTTATATAAATATTCAATTCATTTGTATACATACGGTAATCACCGCATTTTGTTATATTTATTAGATATAGTATTCTAAATATGTGATTATATTATTATATATTATCAGCATATTGTAAACTATTGCAATCGAAAGTTGAATATTCTACGACGCTGACCCAATATTTTTGAACATTGTCTCGGGCATGATTGTTTCCAACGTGTTTATTTAATAGGATTGATCAAATTTGGAACTCTCTGCCACAGAGTATCCGTTGCATATCTGTGTATAACACTTTTGTACCTGAATTGAAACAATGTTTTCTAGAAAAGGTAGATTGTCAGTTCATGAGCAACGATTGTTGCTCATGACATTATACATGTTTATGTAATTGTCGTTTGTAAAGTAAAATTGTGAGGGGCTGGTGGGAAATTACGTATTACTGATGTATCTTGTATAACATTTATTGGGTGGCATCTACTTGTAGAGCCTTCACTGAAGCCTGTCCAGCATCTCTCCCAGGTGATCTACGTTTATTTGTTTATTAGTTTATGTTTTTTGCATTGTCTTTATCACATTGTTTATTACGTACATATATTACACAAATAATTCATGTACTTAACTTGTTTATTGCATATATCTGTAAATTGTCGCCAAATAAATTGAATTGAATTGAATTTACTATGTAAACAGATTATGAAGTGATGAACACTGTCCGATATGAAATGGTGATTCAGTGGATTTAGCGAGGCGACAGCTGTATGTATATTAACCCTCAAACGGCTGCTTTAAATTTTCACCCAATTGAAGTTGTGTCTCGCTACCGCGATCCACAACTTCAAGTTGTTAGAACTTACTCATATTCGTGTAATTTGAGACCAAACATTTGTAAATATTGATGTTTAAAACATATTTTACCCCCTCTAACTGCGATTTAAAACGGCTAAATATAACCACATAAAACAACGGCATTGAAAAAACTGAACTAAACGACCATAGTCCCGCTTAGCAGTTTGCCCTTTATAACGCGAGGATAGACTTTTAGTCATCAGAATCTTACGTCTGTGGACGTCAGATTCTGACCACTAAAGTCTATCCCCGCATTATAAAAAGTAAGATATTTCTAATGGTCGTAGACCCATAAGATAAATATTCAAATGAATCGGAAAGATATATCTAAGACATTTATGATAATTTCAAATTGAAATAAGCCCTAATCGGCCCCCAGGATTTATACAAAATTAATTCAGCGCTTCAAGGGTTTATGTGTACAACCCTTTCCCATATGTCACATACAGACATACTTAATCATGCTTATAATAACACTTTGGGTCTTCTTCAGTGACCCTGTTTTGGCTGATATAATTATATTGTTTAACTTTTTACTATTGCCCATTTTTATTCATGTAGACTACAGTGATATGAAGGGTGAAGTAGAGGTTTAATCAATGAGGCACTTGAGAAAATGAGGAAATCCAAGATGACCGCCATTTCCAAAAGGTCAAACGATAAACTGATGCCATTTTGTGACAAAGTTGGAGCAGATTCGGGATTTTGGTGTATCACTTGGGGTTTTTCAGGTATGCCGGACATAGTGGTGGGGCTAAAAAAGTACATTAGACATTGCATTGCAGGTAAAATCCAAGATAGCCGTTTTCTTTTAAAGATCACACAATAAATCAATGCCATTTTTCACAAAATTGCAGCAGATTCGTGATTTTGTTAGCGTTTACCATAGGGTTTTCAGTTTGCGTTGTGGGTAAAATCCAAGATGTGTACAAAGTGCTCGACTGTCTGTCTGCAGTGGGAAATGTTGAAAAATCAATACCTGCCTTGAATTAATCAAACGAGAGGAAAATGTAACCGTGGAAAATATTTGTATTTATTTATGCAAATCTAATTCTTCTTATTACAGCTGGACACGTCACATTTGCGTGTGGGGATGACAATATTAAGAAAATGGTGATTAGGATTTTGATTTGTTAAAAACTGACACAAATAATGACTGCAGATTCATAATCCGTCATAAATGTAAAAGAAATAATGTAGAGCGTAACATAAAAGGAATGTCACTATCAATATATGTCTCACTGAAATAGTCGCTACATTTGTTAGCTCATTTTATTCTGGTATTGCTCACGTAATTTCTAGCTTCCAGCGAAAAATAGACACTTTGCAACATAACAGTGCGGAGATCGACCTTTGACGTCAAGAATCTGGCGTCAAAAGTCGATTTTCGCGATGAAAGAGGATGCGAAGGCGAGAAGTGTAGTTAGATTTACGGGATGGAATCATTATACTGCAGGTGTACAGATTAACCCTTGCAGCGCGGGGATCGACTTTAGTCGTCAGAATCTGACGTCTGTAGACGTCAGATTCTGACGACTAAAGTCAATCCCCGCACTTTAAGAGTCAACATATTTAAAATGGCCGTAGACCCGTAACATGCGTATTCAAATGAATCAGAAATATATAACTAAGACATTTATGATGATTTTGAATTGAATAAAACCCTTTGGTGACCATGGTTTATATAAAAGTGTATAGTTGCAGTCAACCTCCACCAGCGTTGGGTGTTTTTCGCTGATTTCTCAGTCAATTCTAAATCAATTTCCATGAAATTTTACAAGCACTCTTTTCAATTATTCTGGCGCCTACCCTGAAAATGTTGTGAAATTTGAATGAGTATTTCAAAAGTTAGATCATTTGACATGTGGTGGAATTTCGTAATTGAAGCTGATAGCGTTCAATGGGTCTATAGAGGAGCGTCAAAATTCGCAAAAACTACATATCAAATGGTCTAACTTTTACACTACATAATATTTTTCCCTGAAATTTTAAGGGCATTTGCCGTAAGACTAGAAACTAACGCTTGTCAAATTTCATGAGAATCGGATGAAAATTGTTTGAGCAATGAGCGAAAAACATGCAACGCGAAAGTGACAGATTTTTACTATAGTTGGAGTTACGGGATGGGCATCATTACTACTGATTCACACTTAAAACGCTACTTTACACCGTTATATTCTCAACCACTTGAAGTAGCGTCTCGCTACCGCGATCCTCAACTTCAAGCGGTTGAAAATTTCTCATTTGTTTTGGCACCAAATATTGACAAATTTTGATGCATAACATTCATTTCATTCCCAATAGCAGTGATTTAATCGACTAATAAAAAGGAATCAAAACGACTGTATCCGTGCTTAGCTGGTCACCCAGCAAACATTTGTACAACGGCGGTCCAACGTATTTGCCGCTAGTCCATCATTGTACAAATATTATGTAAATGTTTTCTGTTTACTGGGTTGACCCTGCCGCCTGTCCCGCAGGATCTCAACCCCACTCTGCCGTTCAGGATTCAAGGAAACGGAATATTTTTCACTGCTAGCTCTCAAGGTGATGCATTCCAGGGAGCCTATGTATGACAGAAAGCGTGCTCAAAATCCTTCAGCTCTCGAATACTGTGTCTTGCCATCTGATTCATCTTATCACCCCATGGTGATCCTCCGGGTCCAGCTCCGGTGGACATTAAGTCCCCACGATGCAGTGAAGCATCATTTTACATCCCTGAAAACAGACTTACTTTTCCTGTAACTAAGGGTTTTAGAACGATAATTCCCACGAAACTGGCTTACGTGGTAATTTTCTTTAATTTTTAAACCACGTCAAATCATCTTCATCCACTACAAGTCGAGAATTGCGACAGCAATTCGCGGCTTGTAGTGAATGAAGATGACAATGATAAATTCAGGATTGAAAGTGTTAAGTCATTAATGTTGATTTTTGTTGTCAATTGGAAATAGGTCCTACTGTGGACAATTTTCATTCTAAATGTCCTAACTTAAACCCTACTCTAATTAATTGATGTGACAGGCGAAACGCCCATCCGCCATGTCAGCAACACATGACCTGGTGGGAGTAGTGTACTCCAGCATTGGTCCAGTGTTGGGCTAATCATGACAAAGAAAGAGCTAATTTACGAATAGGAAATAACCATATCAGTCTGTCGGTCGGTTCAGTCGGTCTGTCACTCAGTCATTCAAATCGGAAACAAATTAAAAATAAAAGAAAATATCTTTGTGAATAACTAAGTCAAAGAGAACTCTACTAAGTGGAGTAGAATATTCACTTTTGTAAATGTATTCGCAATTTGTCGCATTCATCTGACAAAAATGTACACATTTCTGGAATGTTATATATCCAGAATTAGTCCTTTACCCACATGTGAATGTATTCATATTTTAATTCACTGTGGTGGGGACGGTCTTTAGACATTAGAATCTGACGTCTGTAGCTATTATACAAAAATGTCATAAAGTGCATTTATGTATGTTTAGCAGCATCATTTTCTACTAGATTACTATTATTGATAGTGATTCCCGATGTCGCATATATATAATACCATCGGGAATAAAAAAAGGTTATTAATGTGCCCCGTGAGAATCAATACGGTCGTATAGCCATAATTGTCCTTGTCTGCCACATGACAACTTGGTTTTAAACTGACTTTAGTATACACATGTGTCGCTCAGTTATAGCCACAAATAACTATTTCATGTTAAATCAGACATATTGATCAATAAACTCACTGTTTACATATCTGAGATTATGATCGACGATAATATCGCTATTATCTTAAATTCGTTAATTAATCCACATATTTGGTACACGTGGTTGATTTATCTTGTTGAGCTTTTATGCCTATTTGACGATAACATATGACTTACGTTTCTCAATAAGATGAGCTATCGTGGGTCTAATATGGACATGTATGGTGTGGGAAACATGTACCATATACACTATCATTAATGACATGTACGGTGTGGGAAACATGTACCATACACACTATCATTAATGACATGTACGGTGTGGGAAACATGTACCATGTACACTACCATTAATGACATGTACGGTGTGGGAAACATGTACCATACACACTATCATTAATGACATGTACGGTGTGGGAAACATGTACCATATACACTATCATTAATGACATGTACGGTGTGGGAAACTTGTGCCATGTACACTATCATTAATGACATGTACGGTGTGGGAAACATGTACCATATACACTATCATTAATGACATGTAAGGTGTGGGAAACATGTACCATATACACTATCATTAATGACATGTACGGTGTGGGAAACATGTACCATATACACTATCATTAATGACATGTACGGTGTGGGAAACATGTACCATATACACTATCATTAATGACATGTACGGTGTGGGAAACATGTACCATATACACTATCATTAATGTCATGTACGGTGTGGGAAACATGTACCATATACACTATCATTAATGACATGTACGGTGTGGGAAACATGTACCATATACACTATCATTAATGACATGTACGGTGTGGGAAACATGTACCATATACACTATCATTAATGACATGTACGGTGTGGGAAACATGTACCATATACACTATCATTAATGACATGTACGGTGTGGGAAACATGTACCATATACACTATCATTAATGACATGTACGGTGTGGGAAACATGTACCATATACACTATCATTAATGACATGTACGGTGTGGGAAACATGTACCATGTACATTATCATTAATGACATGTATGGTGTGGGAAACTTGTGCCATGTACACTATCATTAATGACATGTACGGTGTGGGAAACTTGTGCCATGTACACTATCATTAATGACATGTACGGTGTGGGAAATATGTACCATGTACACTATCATTAATGACATGTACGGTGTGGGAAACATGTACCATGTAAATTATCATTAATGAAATGTATGGTGTGGGAAACATGTACCATGTACACTATCATTAATGAAATGTATGGTGTGGGAAACATGTACCATGTACACTATCATTAATGACATGTACGGTGTGGGAAACATGTACCATGTACATTATCATTAATGAAATGTACGGTGTGGGAAACATGTACCATATACACTATCATTAATGACATGTACGGTGTGGGAAACTTGTGCCATACACACTATCATCCATGACATGTACAGTGTGGGAAACATGTACCATGTACACTATCAATAATGACATGTACGGTGAGGGAAACATGTACCATGTACACTATCAATAATGACATGTACGGTGTGGGAAACTTGTGCCATGTACATTATCATTAACATGTATTTATCATGTATATTTACTATAGTTATTTCAGTTGATACTTGTTCATATATTTTACATCATTTTTTATTTGTATTACATTATGCACTGTACATAATAAAATGAATTATGTTCATTTTAATGACGCATAATTCTGCATATGCTTCCTCGCAATAAATATATAACAAATATCAATAACAATTATACTTGTTTAGCTTGAAATAATGTTTTTTATTTGATCACATAAATAGTGCCCGTAATTTCAATTCCTAGAAAATTCTAGGCCAACAGTGAGGTCACTACATTCACTACTTCATTAAATTACCCAGATTCACTGTAATTTGGAGACTACATTTCCCCAGCAGATGAGGGAGTCATATAAATCATACAGAAGAGGAGGGAGCCATATAACAATGCAATATGTCATGAGTCTAAATCATACACAGTAATGCATCTGTGTGACTGGCCTGACTATCGTAATGGAGCATTATTACACGCATGTCCTTGACGGCCACACTTGTATAGTTTCAGCTTTTTTTGAGGGAGGCTAATGATGTTTCTCGGCCCTGTTCACCTTGCCATTGACTCGTTCAAAAAGTCTATGGTTTGGCAAATACTTTTTCATATAAAATTTGAAAGTGTATATCAAGGACATGAATATTGTCGTTACACGTTAAATGATATCCAATGAAAATTTGTACTATTTCTTAAGATTCAAATTCAATCCTCCCATTAGATATAAACACAAACCGATATATATGCATTTTTAGAGGCTAACAACTTCGCGTTTGTTGAAATTAAGCAGCATGTGCAGCAGTTCATTCATTATGCAACAGCATATAAGCCTAACTACGGCAGCAACAGCGATAACAGCCGCAACAGCAGCATTAACAACCACAGCAGCGTTAGTATAAGCATCATGAGTAGAAATACAATAAGCAACATCAGCTACAACAGACACCTACATCAGTAACAGTGACAACAGCCGTAATGGGGACATTAACAAATTCTGGTTTAATGTAGGCTTAGCGTCGGGGACAGTAGATCATTAAACGTGCACCCCGCAAACAGGAGGCGTTGAACCAATGTTGTTTTAATGTTGGCCAGCGTCGTAGACGGTGGCCCAACATTAAGAACAATATTGGGACAATGTGTCTCGCTTGCTGGTTAGGCTATATGCTGGCTGAATGCTTTGAGGGCGGGGGCCCTAGGGTAGTGGTTAGCACCACTGCCTTTCACGCCAGAGTTCGGGGTTCGGTTCCCGGTCTCGGCGGTTTGAAAGAAACAAAAATGTTTCTCCCCCATCCACGTGTAAAAGTCAGCATTGTGGAGAGCTTCCGTGACCGAGAGGTAGCGTGCTCGGCCTCAGACCGCCAGGGCTCGACCGAGAGGTAGCGTGTTCGAATTTCGAATCCTGTGTCTGGAGGACAGTGTCATCTCAATCACCTCACCATCCTCAGGAGGTTCTCCTGGCCCAGTTTAGCCTATATGTGCACAAAGGTGGCCTAAAGCCCGATTCATTTCATTTTCATTTTTGAATGCTTTGAGCTTTCCTATCATCATGTCTCTCTCAATGTATTCCATTCCTTGATCGTTTGATGGTTTACAAGCCATACGGTCATTCCTATTCAATGTTTTCAGTCGCGGATGTGATTTGACGTGGTTAAGGGGCCAATCTCCAGGGGGGGGGGGGGGGACGGGATATTATTTTTGAAATAAATAATTTCGGGCGGCCTCTGCATTTAATAAATAACTTACTTCATGAACTGTTCTATACAAACATGTAATCTAACGTAAAATATTCAGCGCACCGAGCCGGGTTGAAATAAATAATTTGTCTGCACTAAAACTGCAGCCCCCCCCCCCCCCCACCGGAGAATAAATGGTTGCCCCTAACTGATCCCAGACTTTCTTGTGCATACCTTCACAGTCTTATCCTGGCCACAGACTCCTCTTTTTGAACCGGATGTAATGTATAGACCGCTGATAGTCTGATATTACTTTACACTAAAACTGGCCAGCCGTGATATGAGGGAGACAGAACGAGCCATTTCGGTTTCTTATCACACTTACACACTCACTGTTCAGATAAAATACGCAATCATGGATGTGCACACATGGATCTAACTTGTGATTATACATAATCTTGATTAACCCTTTCAATTCGGGGATCGTCTTTATACGTCAGAATCTAACGTCTGTAGACGTCAGATTCTGACGTATAAAGTCGATCCCCATGCTAAAAGAATTTAACTATTATATTGGCCGTAAACCTATAACATAGGTATTCAAATGAACCGGAGAGCTAACTAAGACATTTATGGTGATTGAAAAAACCCTTTGGTCTCGATGGTTTGTGCGATATAAAAATGAGCGCTTCAAAGGTAACTACCCACGTGTCGAAGATAATTAGCCTACCTGTCCTATTATAAAACTGTTCAAAAATTCTGGCGAGATGTCCCCAAAAGTGAAAACAGCTGGATCACTGTGGTTAAGAGGTGGAGGTAACTGGAGTTATTATTAGCAAAAATGGCTGACAAGGCTACGGATTCGTTTGAATTTTCATATATCTTGTGTAGTTTAACGTTCTCCTGTACTCCGTCGATTTGCAGGTGAATTACTAATACTCAACTGGGCAAAATGGACATTGAATAACCCAATAATAATAATTATTTTGTGTAGCTATTTATTTTAAATCTCTAGTATTGCTACTTATATTTTATTATAATTGAAACGAATACATGTATTATTATATTTTAATATTTTTTCTATGTGAGTAAGGATACGTCTATCTTTACATGGCTAAGCAGTATGGGACAAGTCATAACGAGTATAGTTGTATTAGTGTGTTAGATTATTGTTGTAGAATAAGGGTTTTATAGTATATATACGCGATTTCAACGTGGTATCTCATAGCCCATGGCTATCAACCCTGCTATGAGCAGAATGGATTAACCACACACACACACAGCTCATTACCCTTTTACATACACGGACCTGACTAACTTGTATGTTCTCGATATATGTTTTATTTGTAATAATAATGTCACATTTGTATGACATTCGTGTTATTGAAGGTAGTTTATATTATTAAAAGATGTTACAGAATGAAAACAAGGTGTTAGAAAGATTACAGGAAGACCTATTGTGTAGACTTAGATTATTATGATTAAGCAAGTCACAATTGGGCAAGACGTTTTCTTTGCGAAGATTTAAATGGTTATCTGTGTTGATTGAAACGTGATGATAACACGAAAATATAAAGAGAAGAATAGATATGTGTAATACTCGTAATTGAACGATTGAATTGACTATTGTTTTCAACATATCATAAGAAGTAAAGACATCCAGGTATTACTTCAGCGACTTGTAAACGACGAGTTTGCGCTGGTACAGGTATATGATTGTAAAATATACCGACTGTTGTATGAGACGAATTTGTTCACTGATCACCAAACTAGTTGAAATGGTGTATTACAAAATAAAATTGAGCTCAAATTACCTGATTTACACAATTTCCAAACTATCACTCTACACTGGCGACCATCTTGGACGCATCTTGAATAACTAAGAATGTTTAAAAATGCCGGCTTGGTATTATCCCCTTCACAATCATTAACCTGGCTTGGGGGTATTTTTCCTAGCTTGACCCTCATGGCTGCTGGACTACAAAATAATTATCTATATACACATCTTAAATGAAAAAGGTTTTTTTATACTTCCAGTAAGACATATATACTAAAAAAATACAAACAACAGGCCACATAAGTATACATCGCCTTGCAGCAGGATGAGTGTGTTGTTAGCAATGTCGCAACTACTCCAAACTAAACTCAGAATATGGTCCAAATGTTAGCATCACATTGTAGCACGCTCTGTGACGTTGGCTAGAATTTAATTAGACTGGATTTGATGTATCTCATTTGATAGTTTCCACTACTTTTGAGTATGTCTGTTAATTTAACAGAACTTAAAAGAAAAAGCTATATCACACATATTCTAATTTATTAGAGTCAATCAAATTCCGACACATATGTAGAGTTTATTAAGTCAATTAAATTTCGAAGCAGACAAAGAGGACCAGAAAAACGTAGTTACACGATGTTCTTTTCAAATTGTAAAATACAATTATTAATATTATATTTTGCTTGGTTTTGAGTAAGGAACTGTACAACATTGTCATGATATTCTGCAGGTAAAGCACCGATATCATCATCATTGATTTTCAGTAAGGGAATTCAACGGTAAGCGCGGGGAATCCTCTCTGTTACTATTCACGTTCAGTAAAAGGATCGCCTATGTAGATGCATGATCTGATTATTGGGATTCCCCATTCTTATTATCCACGCCCAGTAAGGAGATTTCTTGTGCTGGTGTATGATCTATTAGATAATCAGTAGGGAAGTCTCCTGGGTGGATTTATGATCTATTGGGGAATCTCCTCTTTTGATGTTTACGTTTAGTAGGGGAATCCCCTGTGTGGATGTATGATCTATTGGGGAATCCCCTCTGTTTCTCTTCACATCCAGTAGGGGAATCCCCTTTGTAGGGGTATGATCTATCGGGGAATCCCCTCTCTCACTATCCACGTTCAGTAGGGGAATCCCCTGTGTAGATGTATGATCTATTGGGGAATTCCCTCTGTCACTATTCACATTTAATAGGGGAATCCCCTGTGTAGATGTATGATCTATTGTGAAATCCCCTCTGTCACTGTCCACATTTAACAGGGGAATCCCCTGTGTAGATGTATGATCTACTGGGGAGTCTCCTCTCTCACTATTCACGTCCAGTAGGGGAGTTCCCTGTGTAGATGTATGATCCATTGGGGGATCCCCTCTGTCACTGGCCAAGTTCAGTAGGGGAATCCTCTGTGTAGATGTGTGATCTATCGGGCAACCCCCTAAGTTTCTATTCACAGTCAGTAGGGGAATCTCTTGTATTGCCTTGTGACCCACTGTACAGTGTATGGCAGGAACCTCCTCCACTAGGTGGCGCCCATGTAGCCGGGTGGATGGTAATGGCTGATGTGATGGAGCTATTCTTCCGGAGAGTAGTGATTGATTATGACTGACTCGTCCATTACCCACAGTAGCGTTCATTACTCCCACTCGCTTACGGCACATGAGACACAGAGCTTCACGGAAATGTTCATTCAGCCAGGCGTAGAGGAACGGGTTCAAACCCGATGAGGACATGGCGATCACTCTGAGCAAGGCGTCTGTAAATTTGAAGTATCTCCCACTCACCAGGTGGCTCTGAAATTCGGTGATAAGAGCAAACAGGTGGAATGGCAGCCATGTTAGAACAAACACGAGGACTACAGTGATAAGGACCTTTACTGTCTTTGTGCGGTGCTGCTCTTTTCTCTGGAGTCTGTGACGTATTCTGCGCATGATCAGGAAGTATAAAACCCCAGTGACGCTTAGCGGAAACAAGAAGTGCATGATGGGAGTGAGTGTGGTGTACAGCTTCCGGTAATGTTCACTGGGCCACGCCTCCTGACAGTAGTGTCTGTTTATATACAGGTTGATACTGGGCTCCTCTAATGTAAACGCCACACACTTGGCGAAGATTGCCAGAGGTGACGCCATGACACATGACAAAACAAAGATGGCGACCACCAGGTAGAGGGCAGACTGAGGTGACATGTGCTGCCGGAACGGGAACACTATCAAAATGTACCTGGAACACAAAAACAAATCATAATCCAGCAACATTTAGTGTCAAGTACAAGTATTACTACAAGATAAAATAGGAAAACAATCAGACAATACCTAGAAGACAGAAACAAATCATAATCGAGCAACATATAGTGTCAAGAACAAGACAGTATTACAACAAGATAAAACAGGAACACAATCAGAATGTACCTGGGACACAGAAAGAAATCATATCCAAAAATATTGAGTAACAAGAACAAGTATTACAACAAGATAAACAGTAAAACAATCAGAATATACATGGAACACAGAAACAAATCATAATCCAGCAACATTTAGTCACAAGAACAAGTTATAAAACAAAGATAACCAGGAAAACAATCAGAATGTACTTAGAACACAGAAATAAATCAACATTTAATATCAAGAAAACTGCGATAACGAAACAGAACGCAATCATGAACAGAAATAAAAAATAGTATGTAGGAATATGGTATGCCAAGAGAGCGGATATGGATCGTAAGAAAATAATACAAAACTAAGTTATTTAACCCTGATAAGTAGTGCATGGTGCAAACCACCGACAAAATAAGAAAAACGTAAGCTGCGTTAACTGTTAACTGTCAAGTTGAAGATAAAACTTAATAAAACATGCGATATGGCTAGAAATACCATTTTTGTGTGATATTTTTAAAAATAGTAGTTTAGATCGATCTGTTAAATAAGTCTGTCACACCTTTTAAATCTTAAAATCGTAGTCTATCAATCCTTATCGCGGTTCTGGAAACTATTTTTAAAGCTAAACAATCAGGCTAAAATCATCAAAAATCCATAATATCCATAATATGTCAAGATGTCTATGGACTACAATTGCGTTTTTTTTAATTCTGTGTGGCGCATTTTCCAGTCAAGCGAGAAATAAGGACGAAATCTAATTTCGGACATGCATGTCCCAATTACGAAATACGGGAATTACTGGTTAATTAGGTGCTTTTGACACACTTGCTACGTTGCCACAGTAGCTCAAAATTTAAAGGACGTCCTAGTATATGGGCATGTTCATAACTTATTGCCATATCAAGAAGCCAAAATACAAATTCTGATTTTTGTATGGTTTTAGCTTGATTGTGTCGCTTTAATTATATTCCACGAAAAACTTGTTAATGTCAGTATAACCCACATACATGCCTAGACGAACGTTTATTTTATCAGTACACACTGGAAAAAATGAGTGGGTGGCAAAAAACCTCTAACATCTATATTACATGTGGTTACAGGGAAAAAGCCCAAGATGGCCGCCAATTATACAAAAAGTATCATAATTTTTTTCTAAAAGTCATTGCGAATTGTTTTTGGTGGCTAAATATAGTTTTTTAATATAAAGAAATATAGTACAGAACGGCAATAACCTCTAACTTCTATATTACATGTAGTTAAAGGGGGAAATCCAAGATGGCCGCCAATTATACAGAAAGTATATTTTTTCTAAATGTCGTAGAAAGTTATTTTTGGCGCCTAAGTAGTTTTCTGATACATAAACATGTACACAACATCAAAAAACTCAACTTCTGTGTTAAATGTAGTTACGAGAAATGCAAAAATATATGATTTTCTAAAAAAGTGATAATGATGGAATAGTCAGCAATATATTGATCACATCTTTGTGCAGCTTCGGAATTAATGTAGCGACTCCTTTCCTTTGTAGACTTTCTCGTTGTCCTAATTCACACTGAAACTAAATGTGATAGTTCTTAAGGTGCAACAGGAAACTTTTACATGAGAACTGGTTGCAGTTGTCCATCAATGAAGCTCCAACCACAATCTCTTAGATGCTAATTGTTATCTGGCCAGAGTTGTATTTATTGCTAAACATGCCTAAAAGACAATCGAAACATTATCCAGTTTTTTGTGGCAGAGGCTGTTGAATGTGAAAAAATGGCTTTATTAAATAAAGTATAACACTGGACTACAATGTGTCTTTTTCTTGGCGCAACATTTGGTTTTTTTTCCCATAACATTGTGAAATATTGATAATAGATGTTATCACGGCTCTGAATACGTTTCCGGGGTGTGAGAAACCGATAATTATGTAGACAACAGAAGCCAATTCCTACGTTATTTGAATTGGAAGCAACGTTATGGCACATTGCCTCGCAGTGGCGGTCATTTTGTTTTTGTCCTCTAGCGGGAAACGCACAATGTGAAAATCAGGGGTTCAAGATGCGATTCCCCAAATTTAATCTCTCCCTATTTTTTTCGATCAAAATCATAATTTTAATGGCGCCGAAATCTACCTTGAAAAAGTTCCCAATCAAAACTTGATGTGTTACAACTATTATAGTAATTAAATTTAACTGCCACTGTTTAATAGTGGTAGCTATATGACCTGCGGGAGCAACGTAACTGAATTCCGGTACCCCAAAAATCTTATTTTGATGTTTTTTATGTTCATCGTTAGCCAAGTCGTGATGTAAAGTAATGTAAATTTTGGCGGCCATTTTGTTTTTGAATTTTGGGTGGGAAAAAGACAAAGTAGAGCTTGGCATGGGGCAGATTCGGAATCAGGATTCCCAAATTGTGTAAGAACTACTACATACTAAATTCTACTGAAACCTCTGGTCTAATTAAAATACAATTATCGAGTTCTGGTGTATATAGTGTATATAGTCACATACACAAAACAACATTCACTGATGCATATTCAGAAAAAAACACTAGAACATAATAGAACAACTTGTATGCCTAAACAGTTCTTTATCTGAGAATGGGTAAATTTCCACTTTGAATTTAAGTTTTGCTGAACAAAATGGCGTTAAATTCTAGAACGTATAATCCAGCAATATGATCATTGTGGCAACTGACGTATTGTGTATTTAATGATGAGTCATTTTCGCAGACAGTTTTCTAGAAGTAATTAGCTAAAGTCAGGTAAATGTACAGTGCTTTAGTTAATTTTGTCAGGTACTCAACCAGCAGGACATCTACAGTGTATATTCAGCACCTCGTAGTCAAAGGGTTAAGCCTCTCAAGCCTGAAATTACCATTGTCATATCTTCATCCGCTACAAAGGTCAGGGGCCCTGGTGCAGTGGTTAAAGCTGCATGCTGAGAAAGTCGGAAATCGCCGGTTCGAACCCCGCTCTGGCATTCAGGTGTCAAAGAAAAAAAATGTTTCTTTCCCGCTCACTCGTAGAAAATCAATATTGTGGGGAGCCTCCGTGATCGAGAGGTTGCGTGCTCGGCGTCAGACCGTAAGGGCTCGAATTCGAATTCTGTGTCTGGAAGGCAGTGTCATCGCATTTATCTAACCATTCTCAGGAGGTTATCTTGTCCCAGTTTAGCCTACATGTGCACAAATGGGGCCTAAAGCCCCATTCGTTTCATTTCATTCACTGCAAGCCGCAAATTGCTATTCCAATTCCCGACTTGTGTGAAGAGTTTTTTATTATTATTAGATTGCCTACAATTCTACCGAAAAAATGTACATATAGACGCAAGTGGCGACAGGTGACCAGCACCCATGCAATTAAAAAAGCTAGAAGGTTTGTGTTAAGATACATATTAGTAAGTTAAAACCATTAAAATAAGCAAACTATGCTAAAAGTATAAATGCAATTAATAATAAGCATAACATGCTCAGTAATTGCGAAAAGCTCGGATCATTATATAAATAAATAGTATTGCACAACAATACCAGGGAACATATTGTTAAATTAAAATAATGACTTGACGCGGGTGACAAAAAATAAAATATGTATAGTTATTATTGGAACATATCTATGAAACTTATCCCCTAGATGTATGAAATTAATTTATACTCCAGAGATGCAAAATGATGCTTTGAACATCGTCAGGGCGGTGCATTTGATGTCTCACATTATCTATCACCATTGCTACATGGCCAACCGTTTTTTCACAATCAATGGGAGAAGACTTTTTAAATTTTCTCAATCGATTTTCAATTGTTTGTGCAATGTTTGATTATTTTGTCATCTTCCTCCAACATTGCGGAAACTGTTTTGGTAGAATTTTGGTGTGTATTTTGTCTATTAAATCATTTTGCATGTAATATATGTCCTGTTTCACGGTAATGGTGATATAAAAGCTGTCATTTTGCATGGGAGCCGCAAGAGAATTTATCATGTTTGTGGAGACGATGACGAATTGACAGGTCATCTTATAGCTTATTTGTCATAGTTGTTCATGTGTTTAATAATGAGAATAAGACATCGGTGTCTGTAAATTAGAACTGGTATCGTAACGATCAGAACGTAACAGCACTCGATTTCGTCTCGTGCTGTTACAGCTCTGACCGATATGACCGATATGACAATTTTCAGACAACGATGTATTAGAGGATAGTATTCCTCACATGTCAACAGCTATCATGGTCATTATATTATAATACACGCATTCCTCACCTGTCAACAGCTATCATTGTCAATATATACACGTAGTCCTGACCTGTCAACAGCTATCATTGTCAATATATACATGTAGTCCTTGCCTGTCAACAGCTATCATGGTCATTACATGTATTCCTTACCTGTCAACAGCTATTATTGTCAATATATACAGGTATTCCTTACCTGTCAACAGCTATCGTGGACATTATATGTATTCCTTACCTGTCAACAGCTATTATTGTCAATATATACAGGTATTCCTTACCTGTCAACAGCTATCATGGTCATTATATACATGTATTTCTTACCTGTCGACAGTTATCATGGTAATTACATGTATTCATTACCTGTCAACAGCTATCATGGTCATTATATGTATTCCTTACCTGTCAACAGCTACCATGGTCATTATATACATGTATTCCTTACCTGTCGACAGTTATCATGGTAATTACATATATTCCTTACCTGTCAACAGCTATCATGGTCATTACATGTATTCCTTACCTGTCAACAGCTACCATGGGCAATATATACATGTATTCCTTACCTGTCAACAGCTATCATGGTCAAGGAGAAAGAACTGATGTAAACTGCCACAGCAAACAGTGTAGGTATCACGTGACAGAGCAGACTGCCAAACGGCCAATCATTGTTGAGTTGGTAATAGAGAGAGAAAGGTAGGTTGAGTAGACAGACGAGTAAGTCAGTGAGGGCCAGACAACCTATAAAGATGTTGGTGGCATTCCACATGTAGTTATTCCTGATCAGGGTGATCACTACTAGAGCATTACCCAATCCTCCTATGCCTATCACCAGACAATACATCATAATCATCACCGTACGCTCACATCCACTTCTTAAAGCATCAAACTCATCTGAGTCAGGATCAACAGCAAAGTCAGAAAGGTCAAATGTGGTCCATGCTGCCAGGAAGGACATGTTGTCATTGCGGTGAAGGTCACTGGATCCATTGCTGTCCATTAGGTCCAACCACTGTGACATACTGGACATCATATCAGGTCAAAAGTCACAACTATATCAGCAGCTAGCATGAATCATATAAATTGACCATTGTGACATACTGGCCATCATCACACGTTAAAGATTATGTGTGTTTGTGTGTGAATTTTCTACATTGCATGTACGTTGCTCCATGGAGACACAGAGACCTATTACTACAGTGCACGATAAATCGTGTGTAGAGAGTGCAAGACACACAAACTAACCTGTTAATATACCTTAGTTTCAAACCAATCATTGCTATACAAAATAAATATCATGTGAAAAAGTAAATTTAACATGTTTTGCTTTGTTGTATGCTGGTCCGCCCAGTTGAGTTATCCCAGTTTTCCATTCATGCCACATATATCCTGGGTGCTATTCCATTAACATAATTATCCTGGGGATTTATTGTCCCAGGTTTTTTATTCACTCATGAAATCATTTTGATACTATAGTATGTGAGTTATTGGCTGGCACCCTTTAAAACTCGATGTGTCACACGACTGCTGTATTTCTTCCGACACATCATAATGATAGTTTAATCTATCCAACCACATCGCACTTATTATACTGATTGTTTTGATATCCCAGTGTTTTATTTGTGAAGTATAATATAGTGGATGTTTTGTTATCAGGTGAGCTAGATGTCATCAAGATACACTAGGTTAAGACTCTGTGTCACTCTAACCACATCTACTGTGTTGATAATGAATACATTCACTATTGCTGTGCACATTACACCGGTCATGAGGCCTATACACATTCCCTACCTCCCATGATACGGTTGAAACTATACGCTGACAATCGCAAGCACTGTTTCTCCAAGATTCCTTAGAGGGAAAATACAAAACACTTTCCTGAAAATGTAAAACAAATATCATGTGATGATGTTCATGATGTCATATCCTATATAGCTCGGTAACAAAAAATCACCAGCTTGAACAAGCAACAGTAAACTACAGAAGTGCTTTCCTGATCTCTTCGTGTCGCTGTCACTGCTATGCTGGCTGCTCGTCCACATGTAATGCTATCAGTCTGTTTTATCACCCACTCCGCGGCCAATAGCTGAACACAGACTTCTAACAGCGACTGCTGATTGGTCATCATCCAAGCCAACATCAACTAAACCAACAGAAACAGCTTTAACAGCATTCAGGTAGCGTCACTGACAGCAAGGGAATACCGGTAGAGGTGATAGCAATGAGAGTAGTCACTGCCATGCTGCTGGTGGTCCAGATGCGATGCTGTCAGCCCATCTGCTCCCCATTTTATCACACACTCAATATGTCTTCAGCTCCGCGACCAATAGCTGAAGCGGTTGCTGAATGATCATCAACTAAACAAACAGCAACAGCTTTAGCAGCATTCAGGTGGCATAACTGACAACAAGAGAATACCGATAGATGTGATAGCAAGGCATCTGGTGATAGCAATGAGAGTAGTCACTGCCATGCTGCTGGTGGTCCAGATGTGATACTGTCAGCCCATCTGCTCCCCATTTTATCACACACGATATGTCTTCAGCTCCGCGACCAATAGCTGAAGTGGTCGCTGAATGATCATCAACTAAACAAACAGCAACAGCTTTAGCAGCATTCAGCTGGCATAACTGACAACAAGAGAATACCGGTAGATGTGATAGCAAGGCATCTGGTGATAGCGATGAGAGTAGCAGGGGAACAGGAGCGGCTATAGCCGAATCAGCATCACCAACAGCAGCAACATATATTAGATCCAGCAACAATAGTTGCAGCAGCTGCCACAGCAGCATCTACCTCAGCAGCATTATGAGCAGCTTCACCGACCACAGCCTGTTTCTGTTTGATCTATCGCTCTACACCTATTTGACCATCCACCAAGGAACGTTTGTCTGACGATGAACATTCCAGGAGCAAACGTACACAAATAACAGGACGATCAAAACGTATATAGTGCGGCCGTGGACATGTTCCCTAGAGGTACCGAGGTCGAATCCACACTGAGTCGGATATTGTAATGGTCATCGTCATAGTCGTTGAAATGTCTCTTGAAATATCTGAAAAGTCCTACGTGTGTCACTGTGTCGATATATTTACACACAAAACAGAAAGTGAAGTAGAACACACTCTGTCATTCCAGATCTAGAACACAGTGGGATTCAATCTCCACATTTTAGTTATCCCCTTATCTCAACCATTAAATGTATTGGTGAATGAATGAATGAATGAATGGATGAATGAATGAATGAATGAATGAATAAATGAATGAATGAATGAATGAATGAATGAATGAATGAATGAATGAATGAATGAATGAATGAGTGAATGAATGAATGAATGAATGAATGAATGAAATACCTGACAGGCACGATACCTTAGTTCAATGCTCTTTTGTTGACCATCATCTTTGTTTAGGACATATAAGTCCGAAATTACATTTAAATATATTAACAAAATGTGTTTTTCTTCCTGTCTATCTATCTGCCACTCTACATGACGAATAAGTCAGGAATTTGTTTTAACCATGTTATGTCTGTCTGGCACCTTTTCAGTGAGGGAACGAAAATAAATATGATCATCGAATAGCTGTCAATGTGAAATTGATTTGAAAATTAAAGGAACACGCCCCAATATTATAAAAGCCATATCTTGCTTGTTCACATTATTATCTTAACTCATGACATACAGTTTGTGAAATTTGGCCATGATTTATAATCCCGGTAGGTGGTGTATTTGTGTCTACAGCAGACAGAAATCAGTCAGAATAAAGACAACAATAGATCTGTCAAGATGTGCGTTGTTTCCGTTATGATTTATGTCTGTGTTGATGTCCCAAAAGGCCCAGTTCACAATAACACCCACCCAGCAATCACGTTGAACCAATGCTAACGTAATGTTCACCCAATGTCTGAAGGTTTGTGTGTCAGTCGGGCACAATCATGTACCTCTAATGTACTATGGTTCCCCTTCTTTTTCAATGAATATGATGTGAACCGGTTGCATGGTTGCTGTCTCAGGGTGTACATGACATCTGATGTTGATCTAATATCTCGATTATGTATCATAACATTGGTAGACATACTGGAATGGGTGTCGTCAAATCAAATCACAGAAAATGGTAGAATGTGTTACCCAGGAAACACAAGGCGTTACCCAGGAAACATGAGGCGTTACCTGGGAAACATGAGGCGTTACCTGGGAAACACAAGGCGTTGCCAAGGAAACACTAGGCATTTCCCAGGAAACATGATTATGTCCTACTCTTTTCAAAAATAATTAGGATACACACACTATCTTTTTCTTTTTCTGATATATACGTAGTCCTGTACATAGACATTCGCTTATATATTAGAACACCATGTAAATGATCCAGTGGGTTCAATATGATTGTACATTGTAATTGATTAGATATGTTTTTGTTTATATAATTATAAACGTTTTATGTTTCTTCATTAAGTGGAATATATCTATTCAATGTTTGTCCCATATAATTATCATGATTATCTGCAAATGTTAAGATTTGAATATTTTCAAATAATATTTTATTGTTGTAAAAATTATGTAGGCCTATATTATTTGTAGGTATGGTAACAATCATATGTGTAAATAAAGTTGAGATAGATTTGTATTTTTTGTTATATAACATTGTATATATTTATGCATACCTTATTATGCGTGAGTATATACATATACATGTTTTTGTTGGTATATGAGGGCCCCACGGCAGATGAGCTTCGCTCAGTGGGTTTGATAGATATATATGAAAATGCCTATTTTATGAACAATTTGTATGTATACATGTATATTTTTATCTGTACCCTCAGTAAATAAAGTCTTTATTATTATTATTATTATTATTATTATCATTAACTTCCATTTGAGCATTTAAGCAGTTTCGAACACTGCATATATACGCACAACCAGGATGGCCAATATCCGACCAAGCCTGGATTCGAATTTGATATCTCAAAGTCACGAATACCGACATACCATCCCGCTTATGTAAACCAAACAACCAATTAACCCAGAAAACACTATGTATACACTGATCAAATGTTGATTAAACGTTGCCCGTCAATGGCGAAAACGGCCAACTTTAGTCAAAGACTTGGTTGTGTTTGTTGAGAAGAATGAATGAATGAAAGAATGAATGCATGAATGAATGATTGAATAAATGAATGAATGAATGAATAAATGACTGAATAAGGAAGGAAGGAAGGAAGGAAGGAAGGAAGGAAGGAAGGAAGGAAGGAAGGAAGGAAGGAAGGAAGGAAGGAAGGAAGGAAGGAAGGAAGGAAGGAAGGAAGGAAGGAAGGGAGGAAGGAAGGAAGGAAGGAAGGAAGGAAGGAAGGAAGGAAGGAAGGAAGGAAGGAAGGAAGGAAGGAAGGAAGGAAGGAAGGAAGGAAGGAAGGAAGGAAGGAAGGAAGGAAAGAAGGAAGGAAGGAAGGAAGGAAGGAAGGAAGGGAGGAAGGAAGAAAGGAAGGAAGGAAGGAAGGAAGGAAGGAAGGAAGGAAGGAAGGAAGGAAGGAAGGAAGGAAGGAAAGAAGGAAGGAAGGAAGGAAGGAAGGAAGGAGTGAAGGAAGGAGTGAATGGATGGGTGAATGAATGAATGTATGTACGAATGAATGGATGAATTAATGAAGGAATAAATGAAGGAATGAATGAAGGAATGACGGAATGAGTTTAGGAATGAATGAATGTGTGAACGAATGAATGTATGAATGAATGGATAAATGAATGAATGAAAGAATGAATGAATGAATGAATGAATGAATGAATGAATGAATAAATGGGTGAATGAATGAATGTATGAATTAATGAATGAATGAACAATGGATGGGGTTCTATGCCCCATTTGTGCACATGTAAGCTGAACTGGGGCATACAAAAGAAAGAAAGGGAAACCAATAGCTTCAATATTGATATACCTTCTGGGACATCGGTCCAGTGTTGTATTCAGAGTCTGGCACGCGATGAAATCAAACCAAATCCACCTGCAGAACATGAGAAGGCAAACAGATCACATTTTGACGGCATGTTCCCAGCGGACGTGTTCGGTTTGATAAGGGGACTCGTGATGCAGGGTGTATTGACATATCAGCTGAAAACTGTTTTGTGACGATGAAATTGCCTAAAACGCCCACTCTGCCCAAAACGCCCACTCACACTTTCCCAGCGGCAGATACGTGATTGGAGATATGCAAATGTTTTCTGAGATAGTATAGATGACGTCATCCATCTTGTTGTGCAAAGAAACACAGTGTTGAAGACGAGACAGCAAACTTTTTCTGAGCCAAAAACTGACATGGTGGGCGTTTTGTGAGGAAGGCGAAATGCAGGGTGGGTGATTTGGTTTTTGCGATGATGCGGGAAAGAAACAAACGTTACCAACGTCCCACCTGTTTTTTTATAATAGACCACCTGGCCCTGGGGCACATTTTTAGCGAGGGTGAACATTCTGAAACCCAGCAGTAAGTGAGATATTCAAGATTCTGTATAAAAAATAAAACTGGAAAACCCAGCCAAAATTAACGATGTTATGCCTTCAAAATGGCATATCATAACCGAAAATAAACCTGCAGCAACACTTAAGCCACAAAATGACGAGTGTAGACCCTGTGACCAGATGAGAAAAATCGAATCAATCTGATTGAATACAATTCAAGGTCACCAGAGGTCAAGATAATAATGATCGCGGACCATCTATGTGAGATGTGAGACATTATGACTGAGGTTTGTTAGCCAGAAAGGTGTTACATTTGGCTTCATTATCACGATCTGCTTCGTAAAATACATGTTAATTTTGTCTATATTAACCCTCACAGTGCGGGGATCGACTTTACACCTCATAATCTGACGTCTGTAGACGTCAGATTCTGACGTCTAAAGTCGATCCCCGCACTGAAAGAGTAATTTAGAGCTTTAGGGTATTTGTTTTACAGACCACCCACTTGAACTGGGCATTAGCTATTTCAGAAACAATGGATTAGTTCTGTAAATGTGTTTTGTATGGTTACATATGAATGTTAATATTGTCTGTCTTAGCCCTTACAAAGCTGAAATATTTTTGCATAAACCGTGGAGACCAACGGGTTTTTTATTTTGAAGACAACATAAAGTTAGCTCTTTCTGATTCATTTGAATACCTATTTTATAGGCTGTGGCCATAATTTATTTTTAAAATTCTTTGAGGGCGGGGATCGACTTTTGATGACAAAGTCGACGTGCATGGACATCAGATTCTGACGTCTAAATCTGACGTGCATGGACATCAGATTGTGACGTCTAAAGTCGGCCCGTGCGCTGAAAGGGGTAATGTCTACGTCAAAGCAGTCAGGCGTCCGCCATACATCACTTTAACAAAACAAAACACTCGACCACACTCAAAACCAATGAAGCCTGTGATCACTGGACACTCTCTGAATACCAGAGGTCAGGTGGGGTCAACTCCTGGTGAACCAATCCCTAATTGATCGAAGTGTCTGCCTTGTCTCTTTGTTTATCTCATGATCCTCATGGTAGACAGATTGCTAACAATCCAGTTATCGCCCACTCCACTGCTCTGACTCTCTAAGTGGGAATTGACTCTGTTAAATATATATCTCTATGCCAGACATACCAGACTTCCCAGACAAACACATTTGCACCCAATTTGGCGGTGGCATAGCATTGAATCAGTCAACGTTTTCCGTTACCACGCAACATCTGACAGGTGAATATTTATGCATTTAAATTTAGAATTGACGCTTTTATCTATCTTTAAACACATCATAATAGTTATGTCAAATAATTAGGTTTGATATTCTCAGAAACTATTCTAACGTAAATTACATAACAAAATTATTAAATTTGACAAACCTTTTATTACTCGATGATGTAGAGTGTTCTTTTCATGCTTCCTTCTGTCGCGATATCGCCACAATATCATTGTCAAGTAATATGCACTCACTCACTCACTCACTCACTCACTCACTCACTCACTCACTCACTCACTCACTCACTCACTCACTCACTCACTCACTCACTCACTCACTCACTCACTCACTCACTCACTCACTCACTCACTCACTCACTCACTCACTCACTCACTCACTATAGAATAGAATAGAATAGAATAGAATAGAATAGAATAGAATAGAATAGAATAGAATAGAATAGAATAGAATAGAATAGAAAAGAATAGAATAGAATAGAATAGAACAGAACAGAACAGAACAGAACAGAACGGATTAGAATAGACTAGAATAGAATAGAATAGAATAGAATAGAATAGAATAGAATAGAATAGAATAGAATAGAATAGAATAGAATAGAATAGAATAGAATAGAATAGAATAGAATAGAATAGAATAGAATAGAATAGAACAGAACAGAACAGAACAGAACGGATTAGAATAGAATAGAATAGAATAGAATAGGATAGAATAGAATAGAATAGAACAGAACAGAACGGATTAGAATAGAATAGAATAGATTAGAATGGAATAGAATAGAATAGAATAGAATAGAATAGAATAGAATAGAATAGAATAAAATAGACAGGATAAGCTGGTCGTCATCATAGGACACAGATGGTAGAGATAATCCTAAAGGAAATTAACACCATTACAACATCTTTTTTTCAACCCTTACCTTTCATCATTAGAGCCGAGACAGGACAAAATCAATTAGTCTAAAGACATGACAATGTATACAATTCACATGTGTTAAAATATCTTGTTTGTTTTCCATATTTCATGTCTTCCACAATGCGGTCTGTATTATAGCCAGTCAGTATTTATATTTGTCTTATGACTAACAGAGATTGTGTTGCATCTCTGCTCCGACTTTATTTGAGTTGATTAGGAAGGGAAAGGAAAGTTCACAATGGCTAATGAGAACACTTCACAATGTATGACTATCTATGTAGCAGAATAATATACACAGGTGAACAATTTATATTATTGTGAACCGTCCATTGAAAATATCTTAACCATTTGTAGTCTGACTTTACCATTGTCATCTTCATCCTCTACAAGCCGCAAATTGCTGTCGCAATTCTCGACTTGTAGTGGATGAAAAAGATTTGATGAGGTTTAAAAATTAAAGAAAATTGCCATGCATTGGCAAACCAGTTTCATGGAAATTTTCGTTTTAAAACCCTTGGTTGTAAGAAAATTAAGTCTGTTTTCAGGCATGTAAAATGATGTTTTGATGCATCGTGAGGGCTTAAAAGCTTTTAAACACGAATTGGCACAATACCTCATCCATCTTCTACAAAACAGAAACCATAGCTGCAGGCATATAGGCGGACAAAGAAAACATACAGACGATGCAAACAGAAGGGAAATCACTTATATTGGACCGTTTGAACATCAATATATGTAAGTTAAACAGATATTAGAATTTATCACCCACTTCAAGTTGTGATTCGCGATAGCGAGACACAACTTCAAGTCAGTGAAAATTTAAAAAAAAATAACGGATTAATATTGGCCTGTCTTCACTAACATTCGAATTGTCTATGGATGACAAATCTCTATTCGAAGGGCTACATGCCAACAGATCACAAAGAGGTAATTACATAATATAAAGTTCCAATATCCAGATTGAGCGGAACAGACAGTCACACAATGCTTTGTTCTCTAGAGAGACCGATATGGCTTCAGCTCCAATCTCGCTTCAAAGGGCTACACTCCCGCAGATCACAAAGAAGTAGTTACATAATATAAATTTACGATATCGAAGTTTCCAGTTTGCGCTGAACACAATGCTTATTGTCTCCAGACAGACTGATATGGTATCACCACGTCCAATGTGAGCCAACAAAATGATCAGACACGCTAGAGCTCATTCACCCTTATAACCAGATTACATTGGCCTCAACACAAACATGGCTGGTGGCTGCACGCTGGCTGAATTAGCATGATACGCTTTGATTGATCCATTTGTGTGAACGAGGTTCTACAGCGTCTTGGTATGTGACACGTTCAAACCCATAGTCAGAAGTATACCGCTATATCATTAATCTGGACTCTGTCTGAATTAGCGTGAAGCTGAGTCAACCTGGATTTCACAGCGTCTTGGTATGTGACACTTTCAAACCCATAGTCAGAAGTATACCGCTATATAATTATTATGGACTTTGTCTGAATTAGCGTGAAGCTGAGTCTACCTGAATTTCATAGCGTCTTGGTATGTGACACTTTCAAAACCATAGTCAGAAGTATACCGCTATATAATTACTAAACCTTACAACGCTGAAATATTTTTGTTTAAACCATGGGCAGCTGACTCAAGTTTTTTTTTATTTGAAATCATCATAAATGTTTTTATTAGCTTTTTATGGTTCATTTGAATACCTATGTTATGGGTCTACGCCAATCAAAAATAAATAATTATTTCAGTGTGAGGACCATCTTTAAACGTTAGAATCTTTCACAGTAAAGCATACATTTAAAAAAAGAAATATTTTTTGAAGTAAAGAATCAGTTATTTTCAATTTTCACTCATAGTTATTTTTCCTGATAAAGTTATTTAATCGCGGACATGTCGTAGTTCGAGAGAGTAAGTCGTAGCCTTAGAAGCCTGTACTTGATGTACTCGTTTAAAAATAGTGGTTTATTCCTATTTTACGGTTATTATCCTGCGTTTTGACAGAGTCAACTATGGACATTAGGCCGGTGCACGTAGCTCCAAGCTGGCAATGTTGAGTAAACATCGGATGTTTGTCAGTGGTGAGTAAAATTACGTTTAACCTTTATATTAAAACATCCTATAATCAGAGATTTTAATATAAAGATATATAAGGTCACAATGTCCTTTGTCAACTTTTAGCGATTAACGCCTTAGAAATGACAGTGAAGGTTCACACCTTGGAAGTGAACTGATAGAAAATTTTTGATGTAGTAGGTGAATGAAGTATTATAGATTTCTTTGACTCCATTATGTCTCTAATAAGTTTTAGTAAGAGGAATAACGACTTATTTTTACTCGGGATATTCTCTACGGGGACGGAGAAGCCACAATGAGGAGATTTCCCATAAAAAAGTGGGATTACAAAGCACGTGAATGTCACATGACTTCAGTCTGCAAGTCATTTCATAGATTGCCCACCACGTGACAGGTTTGTGACTGTGGTCCGCCAATCATTTCACAGATTATAGAGCACATGTCAACATAGCTTTTAAGCTGTCACATAACTTTTTTTTTATTTGTTATTTTTACTGTTGAGGTTATATACAGAAATCCCAATATTAATAAACATTGTAAAATGCAATATATTAAAAGTCCTGCACGATCTTATCCTCTCTGAGGGTGACATGGAAAATTTGCACCGAAAATATCACATGGCAATAGTTGTATACCAGCAAACGCGATGCATTGATACAATGTTGGTATAATGTTAGACTATCGTCTACGACGCTGGCCCAACAACACGTCAGCATTGGGTCAGATTCATGTGTTTCCTGTGATTATTCCGTCATGTTCACACTTTATCGCTAAACACGACCATATTGGTTTTAAATCCTTTCGCAATTAATGGGAACGAAATGTGTGTTTAAACAAATTTGCAAATGTTTGGTCCCAAATTAAACACAATTATTATGAGTAATTTTCACCCACGTGAAGTTGTGGGTCGCGGTAGCAAGACACAATTTCAGGTGGGTAAAAATTTAAATTATTCAAGTTGGCGTTTTAACAGTTAAGATATCCTGTCAAAAGAAACCTATTATGTGCAATCACAAAGGTGGATAGATCACCTGACTGACACGTGACCGCAACAGGTGACAAATAAGATCACGGATTACACACCACATGACAGACACGTGACAGAGCTCTGCCTATCAAGTTGCTCACACAGGACAAAGATAATTAGACCAAAGGAGCTCTTGAAAGCTTTTTCAGCCTTAGTTCAAAGGAGCTGAATCCAAAGATGACAAGTCAGATTCGCTAATTGAAAAAACAGTTACACACTAAGCACACGCTGAATCAATGATGTTCTAACCATGGCAATATTGGGCCAGCGTCACAGACAATGGGCCAGCACTAAACTAACACTGATTCAGTGGTTCGTGTTTGCCTTCTGGAGAGACGTGGGTTACATTATAAAATATGTAAACATCCACGTCATATTCAATTTGACTCTTACAACGCTGAACTATGTGTGTATAAACTATGTAATGGACATTTATGTACATTTACAGCAAAACAACCTGAAAAAATGAGCATTACGTACCCAGTCCACCGAAAAATATTTTGACTCATGTGCCGCAAAGTGTCACATAACAGCACTCTGTAAAATCCTGCTATATCCAGCTGCTAGATCTGAGCTAACTAAGTCACACTAATTCAGACAGCGTGCAGCCATGTTTGTGTTGAGTACAAGGTTATCTGGTTTTTAAAGGTAAATGCGCTCTGGCGTGTCTGATCATTTAGTTGGCTTACATTGGACGTGGTGATAATGGAGCCAAAGCCATCTAAGTCTCTCTAGAGAACAAAGCATTGTGTGACTGCCTGTTCAGCTCAATCTGGGATAGATCTACTGTGGAACCCTATGTTATAATGGAGCTGAAGCCATCTAATTCTCTCTGGCAAACAAATCATTGTCTCCGTTCAGCTCAATCTAGGATAGATCGTTTGTGGAACCTTTTCTTATGCAACTAGGCCTACATATTTTCTATCCTTTAAGATTCCTCCCTATTGCATTGATCGTAAAGCCTTCTACATGCTCTACCGTTTCTAGATCGATGCATTTCTAACTTACTTGAAAACTGGACATTACCACACACCTTACAGATTCAAATCAGTGATTTAATATATTGTTAGTCAAGCGTTGCAGACTGTTGCCCAACATTATTCAACAGCCCAGACCTACCGTCTGCTCAGATGGCATCTGAAATACCAACATTGTGCCAGCGTAGGGTCAGCATCAATTGTAGTTGATATGGTGTCTAAGAATTAGTGTGTGGGTGGAATGTTTAACGAGAAAATGTATGTATAGAAAGCGTGGAAGAGACCAGAAGACCAGATGGGAGGCATAAGAAAACACATGATTTATAGATGGCTTGGGGGAGCCCAATAGGGACTCGTGGGGCCCTCTGGGGGACGTTAGTGACGGTGTAACAGAAAATCAACATTCACACGTCATAACATGCACAAGTGGGGAAATGGGTCTTTCATAAAAAATGTCTACTTCTGTCTAAATGGCTGATTGTGTGTCTACCCAACTGCGTTTGTATCAAAGTAAAAAAAAGTCCCCTCTAATGTAGTAAGATAAATAAAGACAAAATTTAATTTCGGACTTGCATGTCGAAAATAAGAAATACAGGAATAACAGATAAATGACGCCTTCAGCACCAGATTTCTGCAATTCTAGTGTATGGACATGTTCACATATTATAGACATATAAAGAATGTTTTTAGCTCGATTGTGTCGCTTTAATATAACTTGTCATTTATACTATGATCTGGTATTTATATGATTCAAGCCAGACATTGTCAATATCACTCACCAAGCAGATAGTTTATAGTTTTTAATTTCCTAGTTACCTCAACAACTATATCTGAGACCAAATGATATGTTGCGCCCAGAATTTTTTTTTAACAGAACGTAGGTTGATTTATTGTCTGACTGACTGACTGACGGACTGACTGACTGACTGACTGACTGACTGACTGACTGCCTGACTGCCTGACTGACTGACTAACTGCCTGCCTGACTGACTGACTGACTGACTGACTGACTGATGTCTCACTGACTGACTGTATTGTGTTTATTGGGATGCTACATTTTATATTACAACTTTTTATTCTAAATTCGCAAATAATAATTCCATGTGCTCGTAGTTATGATGAAGAACATCTCAGACGAACCTGATATAGGCTTTCTTTGGATGAGATTGTGTCCACGGGCAGCAAATACGCTATGATTCAACCAAATGCTGTTTTAATGTTAAGCCACCGTCTTCGACGCTGGCGCAACACTGAAACAACATTGGGCCGATGTGTCGTGTTTGAGGGGCTGGTCAGGTCCAGACAATCTGATCAAGTATCCAGTCAGCCGTGGACGACCCCACACAGGTCGTGGATTGCTGTATTCGTTTCAGCCGAGGAAAGCAGCGTTTGCCAAAATGGCGGTGACTGAGAGCGATCTATAAAACCCCAAGATCTGAAAAATGCCCATAACATTTTAACGATGTTGCGACAAATGAGCTAAGTATGCGATCATGTAGCTGAAATGTTACTGATTCTAATCAACCTATTTTCAACCTGATAAATCGAGGCCAATACTTCGATATGACCGTTCAAAGAAAAGTTACACGGTTTTGGTCGGGTCCAATCTGTGGCTGAAACCCTCTGTTACGAGTTCTGTTTCAGCCACTTTGGGACAAGTATCTAATCAGCCAGTGTCAATGATACACTTTTCTCCTAGTTCTGTGTGAGCAATACAATATTAGATTGATTCTAAAGGTTGATATTTTTGCAGTAAAAAATTGAAATAGGTCATGACTTGGTGGGAAAAACTGATAGATTTTTTATATTGTTATTAGATCACCTCGCTGACTGCCTGACTGCCTGACTGACTGACTGACTTCTGATTTTTCACTCATAGAATCACCGACTGACTGACTGATTGTCGGTTGGTTGATTGGTTGGCTATGCAGCTAGCTTACCGGTTGATTGACATGTTGGCTGACTGACTGGGTGACTGGCTGGGTCAATCTCCGGAAGGCTGATAGACATTTCAACTGAAGAAATATAAATGTAATGTAAAACAAAAAAATACTTAATTTATCAAGTATGGATTTACATGATGAGCCTCATCGGCATTGCACAAAATCTCAAATATATACTACCGCTATCATGTTACATCAGGTGATTATTTTTATTCGCGCCATTCATATGTATAGGTAAATGAAAATGAGAAAATAATAAGTGGGGTATAAGAGGATTAACGCAAGAAAAGTGATTAATTTTAATTCAGACAGTTACAACTTTGTTGTGGATAAAACCGCACAGTGAACATCCTCAAAACCACATAGTGATTTGTACATTATGGCCGCGAAGAATATACAAGTAAAACATAATTATATTACAAGAAAACCTCGACATGACTTAGCTATCAACTATTATTAAATTGTCATGGATTTTGTTGTCAAATATTTGTCTTTTCTAGACTAATGACAAATAGTGGAGCAGGAAATAAGGAGGCTGCGTTAATGATGGTGATTTCCTTGAGGATCACCTCCACAAATGCGCCCACCTACCTATCTGTGTCATGTGATGCCGACAAGCTTATCCTGTCTTTTTTATAGAAAAGAATAAAATGGAATGCAGTTCAACGTAATGCATTGCAATGCAATGCAACGCAACACAACACAACACAACACTATGCTATACAATACAAAACAATACAAAACAAAACAAAACAAAACAAAACAATACAAAACAATACAAAACAAAACAAAACAAAACAAAACAATACAAAACAATACAAAAAACAATACAAAAAACAATACAATACAATGCAATACAATACAATACAATACAATACAATACAATACAATACAATACAATACAATACAATACAATACAATACAATACGATACGATACGATACGATACGATACGATACGATACGATGCGATGCGATGCGATGCGATGCGATGCGATGCGATGCGATGCGATGCGATGCGATGCGATGCGATGCGATGCGATGCGATGCGATGCGATGCGATGCGATGCGATGCGATGCGATGCGATGCGATGCGATGCGATGCGATGCGATGCGATGCAAACAATGCAACGCAATACAATACAATACAATACAATACAATGCAATACAATGCAACGCAACGCAATGCAATGCCATACAATACAATACAATACAATACAATACAGTACAATACAATGCGATGCGATGCGATGCGATGCGATGCGATGCGATGCGATGCGATGCGATGATACAATACAATACAATACAATACAATGCAATACAATACAATACAATACAATACAATACAATACAATACAATACAATACAATACAATACAATACAATACAATACAATACAATACAATACAATACAATACAATACAATACAATACAATACAATACAATACAATATAATATAATATAATATAATATAATATAATATAATATAATATAATATAATATAATATAATATAATACGGTGACCGCAAGATTTGAAAATACACATGCATACATAATCATAGGCGAGCGCCGAAGGGGTGACAATGTTGTTTTTATAATTATCAAGCAAATTGGAAAATAACTATACTCTATTTATGATATGCATGCCATTATTTTAAGCTCCCCCTTGGGTCCGCCCTGCCACGCCACCCCATGCGATGCATATTAGCTGATATATCAACTGAGGGTTTCGTTCGTAACCTATGCCAAACCCGGGTTAGGTACCTAACCTAACCCGGGTTTGGCCTAGGCTAGGCTAATATATATCAACATAGGGTTGGGGTTAGGTGCCTAACCTCATCCTAACCCTTCTAATCTGGTGAGGCATACTGTAGGCAGCTCTAAACATTACCATCGATCAATCTTTACATTTCTTGTTCTTTGGTGGCCAAGGAGGATTATCACACTTCAGCGCGTGATACAACATTACGGTCAATGACTTTGACTGCAGGATGTCCTGTTGTTTCGGCTCTTTCCGTACATTTTACTACATTTGTATATAGCCGTCATGGCGGTGGCAATATGGTAAAAAATGATGAAAAACATCTCACAAATAAACCAATTTAAATCCAATCTAAGAAACCTCTGACATCCGCTGAATGAAGTCCAACAAGACTTATTATCTATAAATGACGCCAATTGCAAAATGACGCTGATTGCTAAAAAACTTCCCTGAGACCTGCGTCGTGGTGACCTGGCAGTTTCCAAATGATCTGAGACATGGGACATAATTTAACTGAGATGAGTCCTTCAATTTTTCTTAAACAAAACCATAATGAGTCTTTTTGAACTACTTCCCATATACCATATTCCACCAACGCTAATTGGTGACATTTGTATTTTTCTGTTCTCTGCGATGCAATACTTCACAGCGTTGTTCATTATGACGAGTCTGCACAACGCTGACAAGCATAACATAAACTGCCCTATTATAAACATTGTAAATCAACCAATTTGATCAGTTTCACGTGATAAGGCTCGGGCAACATTGGTTTAAAAAATCATTTTTTCAAAAGATAATGTTCAGCTAGGCTGATTATTCAGAGTCAACATCTGTGTTCTTTATGTATCGAAAACATGTTTTATGAATGCTGATAGGGGGCTTCTAAAAACATATTGTGCCTTAAATAGTGTCGAATAAATGAAGTCTGAGGCTGGGCGATGTAAAGTAAATGCTAGGCAGACTCCCTACAAGTGAATGTATGGAGGAATCATGTTTCTATCAGATTGATTGAATGCACATTCAACCTCAAAAGAAGTATATTTAAGGTTTTAATAAAAAAACAGACAGGTTAAACTGATTGTAGTCATGATTTGCACCTAACCCTTACAATAAACAACAAACAATCATTATACATGTCATAGTTAGCTGTCTCTGCTTCATTTGAATACCTGTGTTATAGGTATACAGCCATTATAAAAAAATTCGGTGCGGGGACGGTTTTTATACGACCAGAATCTGACCTCTACAAATGTCAGATTCTGACGTCTATAGACGGTGACGCCTAAAGTGTCATAGTGGGATGCCATACCCTGGTCGACCAAGATGCGGGATCTGCAGAGACAACATGCATTCAATAGAGGTCCACTATATTCACTGTCAGCGAGCCAGAGCGGTGGAGTGAGCGATAATTGAAATGTTAACAGCTGCACACCTGTTCTGGTTATCCTCCCAATCAGATAAATAGAGATAGAAACCGGCTCCCGATAGAAGTATAAGAGACAAGCACACATAGAGTCACAGATTGCAATATGTGGGAACAGATTCGAATCTGTGAGAACATATTTGAAACCGCTCCCACATCTTTTTGATCTGTGGCCACCTATTCTAACCTGTTCCCATAGATTCGAAACCTAACGTCGTGTTGAGATCATCTCAAGGTCACAGCGAGGTCAAATCAGCGCAAAATGGTTGAAAGTAGAATATTGGACCAGCACTTTTAATAAATCGGTCGGAAATCAAACCAAGTACACCTGGTGACACTGGTTGGTGTTTGGTTCCATATGGGAGTTATCCCAATGTTATGGTGAGGTTATCTCAAGGTCACAGCAAGGTCAAATCGGTTTAAAACGGTTCAAAAAGGTTTATTTTTGTTGTTTCACTAACCTTATGTTCACTTGTAATGTATATGATGGCCTGGAGCATACCTAGATCGCAACACGGACCTACACCAAAACACCCCAGAGAGATTACAGGGTTAACATAGGGTTCGATGTTTTTTGGCCCACCCCCCTTCAAATCATCCTTCTGTCAATAATGCCTGATATGGCAGAAATGCTCCAAATAAGACACTGGTGTTATATTTTGACCAATATACATTAATTACATCTGATAAGGCCCAACCTAAGTAAACAAGGTAGAATGGAGTTTTATTTCACAGGGTTGTTATCTCAAGGTCATGGCAAGGTCATCTCATGTACACGGAAAGGTCAAATTAGCTCAAAACAGCTGAAAATATTTTGTTTTTCCTGCTTTTACTTAAATAGAAAAAATAGTAATATTTAAGTTTGTTATTCATTAGTTTATAGTAAAACATTAGAATATTTAAATAAATCTTTGTATCGAAGACAATTTATTTATTTAAATAGATGATCGGTGTGTGAAGAATATCTAGCCCTATAAATTAATCAACTAGTTTTCTCTGTAATTTTAAAATACGTGTATGTCCATAGTCTCATGCTAGTGTACAGTAATTGAGATGTGATCAAAATAATAATTTATATAAAGTCACTACATATTTCGTGGTAGAGCACATTTTAGCCTATTTATAAATCCAAAATCTTTTGAATTTTTTCCTGCTTTTTTGTCTGCATGAGATTTCCAATTAAATTTGTATTTATTAATACACCTAAAATATTCGAGGTGTCAACATGGCTTATTTTAGTCTTATCTATTTTCAGGATGGGAATCCATACCCTCTCGGAGGCTTATAAAATAACATTTACGCTAAGAGAGAGGCGACAGCGCTGACAAATTGCACTATAATTTTGTGTGGTGATTAACATATGCAACTCGCCCTGAATTATTATTACATCTATTCCACTCTAACTGTATTTGTCTTGATAACAATTGTATTGCTTACAGGCGTAGAGAGTCAAAACAAGCTACACATTGTATTTAACGGTTTATTTAAAATAACTCATATAGCTCTTCCATGAAATATATCGCTTAAGTCACTAGTGTACGGTTTCACAAGCGTGCAGTTGACTTCACAGTGGTTTTGTAATCATTGAGTTCACTATAATGTCGCAAAAATAACATGAAGCTCAATTTACTTAGTTATCGCAATCATGCAGATGAATTCACCATGAATCACAACCATGCAGCTCCCGTTACTATTATATCACAATCATACAGTTGACTTTTACACAATGTGTATGATAGTGAGATGTTCCGTTGTTGTTGTGTGATTGTGAAATGTTGTCAGATCTGTTGTGAGAATTCCCGTTAAGTATCTTCCCATCTCAGTATATGTAATAAGCAATTTGTGGACAAATGTCGTTACTCTTGAAGTATGTTATCAAGTATTTTATCAAATATTTTATCAACTAGTTTACAGACACGGGGGCCTAACTGTTGTCTAATCTGTATGGGAATTAATCTTTACAGCGTAGCGAACGACATTAGACATCAGAATCTGACGTCTACAGACGTCAGATTCTGATGTCTAAAGTCGATCCCAGCACTTGAAGAATTATAAAAATTACATGGCCTTAAGCCCATGACATAGGTATTCTGATAAAGTGGAAAGAGCTAACTGAGACAATAAGAACTTTGGTTTCCATGGTTTATATAAAATATTTCAGCGCCTTAAGGGTTAGTGGGATAGGAAAAGTGGTGAAAACTCTAAATATTGCATCTAACAGCGGAATAAAATATTAATACAAGAAATACAGACATCTGACAACCACGAAAATTTAATTAACTTTCGTTTTTATTGTTAATAATCTGATTATTCGATGCATGCCGCTTTATCTGTCCCTGAATTGTCTAGCATATTTCATTAATTTGTGAGCAGAATTGCTTGCAAAATTACCTTCTCCAAAAACGAAACATGTTAATTAAATTTAGAATGAGAATTATCGTGTAATTCGCCATGTAACTTCAGCTTTAAAACCAACACAATATCTAATTAAAATAGCCCAGCTACCGCAGGGCGCAGTGTATTTCCATGTAACAAGCATCAAGTATAATTAAGCAAAATACATTTAGTTAAACTATACTATAGAATGAATGGATGAATACAGATCAAATCAAATCAAAAACAAATCAAATCAATTTTATTGCAGACAATGTAAAATACATCATATTACAACAGCAAATAATACACAATAATCATACAATGGTATAAAAACAGTTAATAAATATCGTATAACATATCTGTTAAATCTAACTGTCCCATTGTATGGATCACTGCATACTAAGGTTGCCTTTCTCTTTCTCTCAATTCTCTCTTCATCGAGAGTGCTTTTTCGATGAATTGCCCTAAATTCAGCAATGTGGCTATATTTCTGGACTTACAAATACTCACCAATTTTACTGCTGACGACACACCCTTTGTATAGGCTGAAAGAAACTCCTGGCGAATTTCAGAATAGGTGGGACAGTCGACAATAAAGTGAACCTCATCCTCAACCTTATCTTTGCAGAAATGGCAAAACCGTTGTTCCGCCGGGGTAGGTTTTGGACGATATCTTCTGCTTTCTCAATTTCGAGATCGTGCGAGCTAAGTCTAATCTGCGCTATTAATTTCTTAAATTTGGGCTTCATATCGCACATTATATATTCTACTAAATGATAAGAAGCTTTTATTTTCGCATACGTTCTCAGCTTGTTTCCAACATTTTTAGAATTACCAATATCTTGATTTATTCTCTCAAAAACATTTTTTCTTATTGAGTTTTCAATTTCATTGTAATATCTTTAAGAAATACATCTTCATTGGGCACGGCTTGTCGTTCTCAGTATTGCAGCATATCGCAGAGTTTTAAATAACATTCTTCTCTATACGCTTTGCTCACTGATTTATTTGGATGTTT